>PVHX01020563.1:0-31688 GCA_004024805.1 Geosciurus inauris
AAAAAAAAAAAAAAAAAAAAAAAAGGAGAGACAGAGATTGTAACAGTCCCAGAACAAAGAAGATTTGGTTGAGGATGTGAGTACCATGCTACGTGAGAACTGAAGGTCTTGCGCTAGGTTTCAGGGTATAGTCTCCACTGAAATGTGGTGATGACAGCAGAGGAGGATAATGCTGCTTTCTAACACAATCTTCTGACTCCTAGAAATTCTGACATACATTTTTTAATGGGAAATTATAATAGTGAAGTCAAGTTATCTTCAAAGAAAGCTAGACCTTCTGAAAGAGCTGAAGGAGAATAGGCTGGGGGATTTTCTTTTATTTGAGATGGGAAGAATATTGATCTCAGTGAAGCAGCTGAAAAATGCCTGACAGGAAATAAACCAGTGGGATACTGTCATGGGAGAGGAAATAAAAGCACCAGTAACCTTGAAAATGTCCAGGATGAGGCCTATGAGCCCCCTGAGATTCTACTACTTGAGAGGAAAAAAGCAGGGAAAGCTTTGAGAAGGTATTTTGCCCTTTTGACATAACATCTCTACTAGATGAGGAAATAAGAGCTACTCACTCTACCTTATGTGTAAGTTTGCACAATACATACATGTTGATTACAAAAAAGTCTTGATTACTGAAGCAAATATGCAATTGGTTTGTGAGAGAAAATGGAGATTACATATATCATTAGGTAATGCTTCTTTTTTATATGTGGATTTTCCCCAGCTCTGACTCAAATAACCCTTCTACCCACAGTGTGTGAATGATTAATAACTCCCCTCCCTTTTCTAATTTCCCCCTTTTCTCAGTTCAATAATGTGGATTGGACACTTGTCTAGGTTTTTAAATGGACTTTTAATCTGTTGAATTACCAGTCAGTTATCTATTAGCATTAACATATTTATCACACCACTGAATCACATCAACTAGCGTCATCTATTTTTTTTTAAAAATCACTCCCTTTGCTAAAAAAAGAAAAAAAGAAAGGAAAAAGTCTGACTTTTATTAGATAAAATGATCCAGCCAGGATAAAGATTAAACTTACGTTTCATTCCAGTTGACCAAGAAAAAAAATAATTTTTTGACTGGAATATTTCTGTAGTTTCTCACTTGGCACAGCTTCTTTCCAGCATATGTAAGCCAGCAGGAGAAACAAAATGCTTTATAGCTAAAAAGAAACAACATTGATTCAATAAGCTGAATGCTTTAAAGGAAATAGCTTTCTAAATGGGTCAATTATTTTTATAGTCAAGAGTCAAATGATCAAGTGATGTTTGCTTGTATAAACACTTTACAGGTTTCTTTAAGAATTTATGTTGAGTATGTTAGCAAGATTGCAGAATAGGAAAGCCAAGGCCCACCTTTCCCTGTCCATAGCCACACCAATTCAACAATACACTGACTGATCAATTCCCTTGGTGGAGAATCCAGAAACCAGTGAAGAGGCTCCTGTACCCAAGATGAGGGCATAAAGAGCCACATCAAAGCTGGTAGGAAAATTCATGCCACTCATTTGCCAGAGTCCTTCTCCTGGCAAAAAGGGGCATCATGAAGGAAATTCCCAACTCCTAGCTTTGCCCTGAGAGCCTAAAGAGAAGACTGGAAGTTATATCTAACACAAGACTTTGTGGGGACTGGTTTCTGTTTTGCCTGCATCTCATCGTTGGCAGGAAAGGCTGCCACTAGGTTGGAGACTGCTGATGGCAAAGACAACAGTTTGAACTAGCACATGTTCAACATCATGTGTACCTGAACTCAGCATAGGATGAGGAAAAATTCCCAACTCTCAGATGATCCCTCAGGAAGGAGAATACTTCCATCCATAAACTTTAAAAGCATACATCTGAATTTACAGATACATTCATTTGTATTTTCTTATTGATTTCTAAGTTAATCACACTGCAGAAAGTGGATGAGATCTATATTATATAGGTTATTTTAAATCTGTTTAGATTTGCTTTACTCTCTAGTTTTTGGTCATTTAAAATAAATGTTCCATGTGTGCTTGAGTAGAATTTGTATTTCTAAATTATTTCCTGTAGGGTACAATACATATTTATTGAATCAAGCTTGTTAGTTGTATTGGCTCATTCTTCTGTATTTTTCCCAATGTGTCTTACTAATCTATCAGTTCCTGAGAGAAGAATATTGATATCACCCACCATTATTAGTAGCTCTGTCAACCTTTCCTTGCATTTCTGTCAACTGTTTTACTTTGTTACAAATTTCTGGGGAATTGAATATTTCCTACCATGTAGTGACTTTATATTTAATAATGCTTTTTGATTCAGAGTCCATTATGTTAATCTATACACCAAGGTTTGGTTGGTGTGTGCACAGTATTTATACTGAGAGATATTGTATATGTCTCCCACACATTTCTTAACATGGTACTGTGATGAGCCAAGTTTATAAATGAATCTTCAGCAGTATGACTGAAAGATATAATTCAACACATGTGCCTTTTGATGGCAAAGGATACATGACAAGCAGTCTGTAGATGCCATTTAATTCTTCTCCATAAGGAGAACATTCTCTTGGAAAGAATGAATTTTAGTTTGTTCATGTGCTCACAATCTCTCATAATTAAAAATGTCAGATCATTTTTGCATGAATATACTTTATTACATAATATGCATTACTGTACACATTAGGCACTTTTGCATAATTATTTTGGTATTTATTGTAACATAGTATTATACTTTATGAGTAGTTCAAGGGATTTTTAAAAATAATTTTCACTGACCTTTTAATATAACCTCTTCATACACTGTGATTCTGCCTTTAATTGTTACTAATGATAATTTTTACAGTTGCCAACCAACCTCTTTTCCACTACCACTAATTGCTGTGAATTCAATTTTATAGATGCTGTCCCCTAGGTCTTCAAACCCTAAGTTTGTATCTCTACTATAATATCTTCTTTGCTCTTGGAGTGTCTCCTTCCTTCACAGTCATCACTTCTTCAGCTTATATTCCTATCCTCTACAATAACAAGATGCAGCCTCAGTATTCTTACTTTCCAGGCCCCAGGTAGCCATCTCACAAACCAAGGCCAACTTGTTCTCCTGTTCAAGGGATTTTATTCACATACTTTCAACAAATCTTTATCGAGCATCTATACTACACTAGGAAATGTTTTGGAGACTAGAAGTTATAAAATACAGTCTTACACACGAATGTGCCTCATCATATGAACTTTGTAAAAGGTGATTTGGGAGAAAGAACAAATAATATGCAATTATGAAGATAATGAGCATGATGCAATATATACATAAAAGGATGTTTATCTCGTCATGGAGTAACACAAAGTCACTTTCAATCATAAAGAGGATAAAGTTAAAAAAGAATTTATTTTCTATACCATGAGAAATTTGGATTAAATATGAATGGATTCTTAATTGTTATAATGAAATCATGGAAAAATTGTTTAATCAACTTACGTTAAGTAAGATACATTCTCATTTATCTACTTGCATGGGGCCTTCACTGGCAGCAGAGTCATGGAGTAGATAGATCATGATGCAGTTTCAAATTCGTCAACTTTTTTATTTTGGAGTTCTGGACTTTAATAAATTAGTTTCAACCACTGCAATTAAATCTAGTCTTAATGACTAAAACCAGAGAGGAAGTTGCTGCTTTGTTATCTTTTGCCCTGGCTTGTTAGTACTTATGCTTCTGGAGATACCTCTGGCTTAGTTTCTTTTTTATTGCTTCTTTCCAGTGTGGTAGCCTGCCTCTAGGGTGGTCTCTAATGATCCCTCGTCCTGTATTCAAAACTTGGTATCATCCCTTCTAGCAGCACCAATATGGCAGAAGTGATGGTGCCAAGATGAGGTTACAGAAGATGACCTCTTCTGTCTCTGTGTCCCTTTGCTAATGAACTCCCTCATTCTATGTTGGATCATTTGATCTGGGATGTAAACAACTGCTATGTCTTGAGGACACTTTAGAGACAACTCAGTGGAAAGGAATCCAAGCTCCCAAACCTACACATCCTGAGGAACTGAGGAGTGCCAACAACCAAGCGATTGATCTTGGGAGTGAGTTCTTCCCCAGTGAGGCTTGAGATGACTGTGGCCTCAGTGGACAGTTTGCAACTTATAAGATCTTGAGCCAGAGCCATCTACCTAAGTGCTCCCCAGG
This sequence comes from Geosciurus inauris, assembly GCA_004024805.1. Taxonomy (NCBI): domain Eukaryota; kingdom Metazoa; phylum Chordata; class Mammalia; order Rodentia; family Sciuridae; genus Geosciurus; species Geosciurus inauris. Next base: position 4,139 of record PVHX01020563.1, read on the forward strand.
TTCTTGACTCTCAAAATGTCAGCTAGTCAGTGGTTATTGGACTAAGCTGCTAAATTTGAGGTAACTTGTTACATAGCAACAGATAGGAAACTAGCAAACCTAGCATAAAGTTATAATTTGTCACCATGAAAGACATCTTATTGGAACCTCTTCCCTTAGAATTTCTAGGACTCATTGGTCCATGGACTGCCTGAAAGAAGAAGACCAGTGGTTTTTTCTCTCTTATTCCAGACCTGGTTTTGTAGTTTGTTCTTCTAATGATAAATTTGCCCTAAGTATTCTCATTCTGCATATAGGTCTAATGCAGAGAAAGATGAAGAAAGAGAGTTTGATAATTTGATTATATTTATACAAATACACAATGTGTTTTAAATCTACAGATACAGTTGATGTTTATATACACATGTGCATATTTTTATATTATATATACTTATATTACATGTATTCTTATCTATTCATATGATTACTCACACAGTGCATGTTCTATACATAGAGCTTTACCTTCACTTATCTAGAGATTTTCCATTTGAATTAAAATTAAGGGATATATTTTGGTGGTTAGAAAATTATAACAAATACTTCACTAGAGTAGCAGTGTATAATATTGTATATCAGCCCTTTAAAATTTATCATAAAATTAGGAAAGAGAAAAATGTATAAAAGTACTAATCTATAAATTTGAAAGAAATGTGTATAAATGTGTAGGTTTTTATTTGCATAGGTAAGATTTCTCCTTAAATTGACTCTGTAAGTATTTATAGTTTATTTATTTGCAAAAAATACATACCAAGCAAAAATTATTTATATTTAGTAAAATTATTCCCTATAGTTTTTCTTTGAGATACCAAATGCATTAAGTATAATATATTCTCCAACAAATTACTATTCTCACATCAATTTTAATTTAATCTACAAATTTTCCTATATGTGTAGTTCATAAGAAATTTAAATTTATTATGCAATATTACTCTAATTATTTTAAGAGAATACTACATCAGAGTGTCAACCTAAAATCCAGAGTCATTTATGCATAATTCTGGTTCCTTTTTATTGCAATTTGAATTATTCTTGGCTAATTCTCATTATATCAAGGTATTAATCTCACAAAATATCTACCAATCAACAACTAAATGGGAATCAGAGTGCTTTCTTTTTTTATTTGTAATCTCTCTCTCTCAATCCACATGTCATTTAAACCCCAATAGTATAAAAACAATTTTATGGTAGTCACCTAATAGGATGAGTGTTTTCTATTTTCATAATGATTATTGACAACAGCAGTTCTTTTTAATATGGAAGAGATGGGAAGAAGAGAGGAAGTAAATGACCACTGAGAATCGGAACTTTTAAAAGTTATTTTACCAATAAGGATAAGTTTATGTCAATTAATTTCTAAATTTGTATGAGATATTCACTCTTGCAAATAAGAACAAGACAAATTATGCTTTAATTAGAAGTTGTGTAAAAACTAATTAGCCCTTTTTTGGAAAAACCTGTGACCATCACTCACCTGCCCAACCAGATCTCAGGAATGTTGTGCACTGCATAGACTGTGAAGCTGAGATGGGAATAGAGTCCAAGATTTACACTGGAAATGCTTCTTGGTGCATTTGCAGGCTGAAAATCTGCATAAAAGCTGTTACAATAGACATCAATTAGCTGGTAGATGGATGTGGATAGTTCAGTTGTCACTTTCTCTATAAAGCCTAGGGGAGATAAAGGTAAAGATCAGGTTGTCTGTGAGGTTCATATTTATCATAAGCCATCAATTATAACTGAAAATTCTTATAATAACGTTTAAGTAAAATTTAATTAAAATGACCTTTTACCAACGGAAGCCAATTAGCCATCTGTGTCCCTGAATGCAGTCTGGCTTAGTCGCTAGTAGTTTAACTATCAACACTCTTTCTTACTTTCAGTAGCAGAGATTTTGCAAACATGGCCTTCTAGTCACCAATTAGAGGTTCTTTTATTATTAACTTGGCATTCTGATCAACTACAAGTTGTAATATTTTTTGTTTCACCTATGGTTATTTAGAATTATTTTTGGACAAGGAATATGTTTTCTACATGGCTTATTAATATTTTAAACAAATGCTATCTGGAGAATTAATCATAACAAGTTTGATTATGCTATGATGTTTACCATTAACTAGCATGACAATGTGCTGATATAAAAAGAGAATGATAATAATACATGACTGGGATTTGAAACAAGCTTAAAATGAAGGATTTGTGATACTAAATCTCTTCAAAATCAAAGCCTCTCTTAAATGTTACCATTAGCTATTTAAAACATTTATTGATTATTACTAAAAGAGACTTGTCATGAATGAAGAAAAATGACTGTGCGTATGCGCTAAGAGTTTTCCCCTGGTAACTGAGGAACAAGTAGGCACATCATTAGAAAGACCATTAGACATGATGTTCTTAAGAACTGCTGTAACATGATTCCAAAATATGCTGGACCAATTCACTTGACACAGTTGTTTATTTAAACACATGTGACTTCCTCTTAAGTTGTTTCTGAAACATGTTGCTTTTTGGTTTCTAGTTGCTTTGAAAAAACAATGGTTCAAAGAGCTAGCTTTTCCTTCGATAGTCAGCCATGCTCCTGTGCTGGGGCATGTGATGTAGTACTTCAGGAAAGAGGCCAGCTTCAGCATGGAGCTTCTTCCACATCCTTCCCCTTAGGGCTCTGTCTGTGATTAAACATTCTTTCTTGTTGTTCAACACATGCTATTATTCACTTAGTTCTTCATAAATTTGTACAAAGTTTATAAGATAGACAAATTTTACTTATTTACTAAATTTTTAAAATTGTGCCCTTTGTTGAAACAGCCTGGGGTGGGAGGGACTAGTAGAGTGGAAAAAAACCCCCAAAATCTAATTAAATTGTTTTGGGAAATCATCAGCAGCAATTAATGAAGCAGAAGAGTAAAACAGCATAAAAACAGTAGTAAAAGAGGCCTCATCAATCTCTGGAGGCCAACCAGCAAGGATTTTCCTGAATCATAGGAGGCAGAGAATTAAAAATATATGAGAACATCTTTTCTCCCAGTCCCCAAGTTGTACAGAAGCAGGAAGCACAAACTTCTTGTCAAGAATTCCCAATCTTGTACAAACGTGCCAATGATTATGTATCTTAAAAAAATCATAGAATTGGGTTAGAAATATTATTAATTCAAGTCCTAGCACATACTTTGGGGAACCTTAATCATTTGGATAATTATTCAAATTCTCTTTGTGTGTGTGTGTGTGTGTGTGTGTGTAAAGCCAGTTCTTATTTGCTTCTTTGAAGTCGTTTCAGAGATGTATGCATATGCATTGCATTACTTTCCAGAGCTCTGAATGAAGGATATACTTTAAATAATATCATCAAAATGTATTAAGGACACAAGCCCTGGGCTTGGTGGAGAAATATGGTGAAAAATTCATATCATACCTGAGTTACTCCTGGAAAACAATTATAGTACCATGAAATAAAGAAGCATGACACTTTATATGCAATTAAATATAGAAATTAGAATCTGTCATGATTTATCATAGCGATAAATCTTCACACACATTCCTGTACACTTCTGTGGAATCTTATATTCAATCCTCTGAGGAATTCAAGGGCAAAGAAGCTCATTATAGCATTCCTAGCAGAAAGGAAGTGGAGCCAGTTCCATATTGACCTTCCTCTAGATTGTCCACTCCACACACTACGCCTTAGACTCTGTGCTGGTAATATTGTGATGGAGTGTCCATCCTTCTATTCTTCCATGGTGGGATGGGATTTTATGAATAACTAGAATGGGGGCCTTTCCAGTCACTCAGAATTTCTCTCCATACCCTCTGCTGGTCCATTAGCTTCTGTGAAGGAGGTGGAGGAGTTCCTCAAATATAATCGACTATCTTCTTTTAATGGTGGGAGTTAGAATAGGGAGGATAACCTTCTGTACACAATTCTTTACTAGAAAGGGTAAGGATGTGGGGGCAACTTGGAGTTATCTCTGCATCCAAGGTTACTAACTGAACATCTGTGAGTGAGTCTCTTTGAAGATGCTTGGAGTGTTCCTGTGCCAAAAACTATCTGCCTGTGCAAACAAGACCAGCCCTGCCCACATCCTGCAATGAAGTATTATCATATCTTTTATGTATATTAGGACAACTGAGGATCAAAGAGTTTACTCTTGGATCACAGAGTTAAGAAGTGGCAGAACTGAGATGCAAAACCAGTTCTGCCTAATTTGAAAGTGGGACCCTGCTCTACATAACATGATCAAACATCCACCATTTTCTCTAGAAACAATCCTCTTGTAGCCTCCAATAATATAGGCCCAGAACCTTTGTGAACACTGATTATTCCAGAACTTAATCCCTTCATCTGGTCTTTCAAATAGAGATTGAATTTAAATTTGAAACTATTGACTTTGGATATCTGCAATTTTCTTATCTTTCATACATCAAAGTATAATTAATAGTAAAATTTTGAAGTTGTCTTGGAACGGCTAAAAAGATGTTTTTAATATTTCTTTAATTTTTATAGATATCTCTTCTCTCTTTTTAAAAATACATCAGGATGAAAGTTAAAAGAATGAAAGTTTTTATTTCCTTGAAGGTTTGTAGTAAAGCATTTCTTCTCCTCACAGAGTATGTCACATGTGTGGGCATATGTTACTACAGTATTTAGATTAAAAATTATTTGGAGTTCTGGAAGTCTTTTTTTTCTTTTTTCCTTCTTAAAATATGTGAGTATATTGTATCTTACCTTTTGCTGAATTCTGTGAATTTTGATGAAAACTCTGAAAAAAAGGTACAAAAAAACATACTTTATATTCAGATTAGAAATGCACAAAGTAACTAAGCCTATAATATCCAAAATCTCAACATTAAATTATCTCTGGAATGAGAAAAAGATAAAATATTTTTTGGCATCATATATCCATGCTGCTTATTAAAGAGAGACTCCAAATTGTATGAAGAAAGAAAGGTTTCTGAATACTGTAATAAAAAATGTGGGTTATTTGATTTTTTTAAAAAGAAATTGCTAGAACAGGCTCAGCTTTTTCATTATTATTAGAATAGTTCTACAGATATTGTGTAAGTTCAGTCTCCCTTCCATGACAGTAACTAATTATTTTAAATAATGCATTTCCAATTCTCTTTAGTGTTGTCTTTCATTATTAGCAGATATTCAGATGCAACCTTTGGTTAGTACCAAAAAGAGGGCTGGATTGAAGTCAATCAAGTTATGTGGAATCACTATATATTTTCATTTATTTACTTCTTTTTAGGGGATTGAAAAAAAACAGCTAACAGTCAAACACTAGAGAAAAATAATGCATCTTGAATCATATCTTTAAAAAAACTAACAATCTAATGGTTCACCTTTGGTTATTTTCATTTTTATTTATGCTCATTTTCTTTGTTATTCATGTTCATTTCCATTAGCATCATGACATACATTATTTATTTATACTCAAATTACATAGAATTAGGATTTTCTGGTTATAACTTCATTATCATGAAAATTGTACAGGGTTATTAATAGATTCACTAAAATTAAAGTTTCGGCCCAAAAGAAAATTCAATTTTCTAATAAGATTAATTTTTTGACACAGGATATTTCAGAATTTAAAAAGCATATATACATATGGTCTCACTACGTTGCCCAGGCTGACCTGAGTAGTTGGGACTACAAGTACATGCCACCATGCCCAGCCCTAAACATTTTCTAAGTAAAATTTTAGTTTGTTTTAAAGGAAATCCAATTAATTAAGAAACATATAAAGAACTTGCTACAGTATTCCTTTAAAGAGGAAACAGTTCTATCATTTAAAAATATAATTAAATTTATATAAAACTTTTCACTTAAAGCATCATTCATATGAACCTACTAAGAAGCTTTTCTATTAGGTAAAATATTTCATCTGCATATAGCATCAACTGCTGATCTTAACAACTGCATGGAAGATCTTCACTTCATCCATGCTAGTGAGACTAGTAAAGATGTTAACCTGGCTTAACTAGCATCCACTTTATTCAGAAATACAGACTTGCATTATAAAATCACCATGACATCCACCTACACCACAATGTGAAAGAACATATTTTTTCATTTTTGTAATTCATTTTTTGTGTGAGTATTTAATGGAAATATATTAGGTGAACTTCTGGAATATTATTTGAAGGACAGAAATTTGTTTCCAATGCTAAGTGGTAGCATGGAATACAGCATAAATGCATTTGTGACATAATTCTTCAACTTGGCAAAGCTTGCATTTAATAAAGACCTAATTACTTCCCTGTATAGCAGGAAATAGTCTCTTGCAAGTTGTCCAAGACTGCAGCCAAGAAAAAAAGAAAACTTCTCAAATTTCAGAGTTTGTTGGCAGTAGACCTGGAGTTCTCAGTATTTCTTTAATCTTAGGTTTGTGGTTGGAGGATAGTTTGAATTGTTTTGGCATTGTTAACTAAAGTTGGTTACTGCACAAATTCTGCAAAATGTAGTTAATATTTGTGCCAACATTCTTAAATAGGTGGACTCACAATTAAGATAGAATGAAAAAAGAGATGGACAAAAAGTATGACTGCAGATGATATAGAATAAATTAACTTTTAAATTCTGCTAAAAACAGGTTCTATTTTGGGTGGTAATGGTTATTGAACCATCTATTTTGACCACTGACATATATTAAATAAAACTCATAATTGTCAACTCTTCATTTCTATGCATGACAATCACTTCAGTTTTATCAAAATGCCACAAAAAATTTATGTAAAGAGTTAAGCTACACAGAAAAATTTTTCAAAGATTTAGTGGTCCTAAGTACATAGGATGATGAAATGGGAATGTGAGCTCTTCTTGGGCACTATAATTGTGCATGGCTTTCATAGGAAATAATTTGTATATGAAGTCTTCTTTTGGCTTTAGATATACTGAAAGTTTGATATTTCTGAGAAATTTTTCATTTTTATTCTTTTAAGAAGTTTCAGAAAATGAGTATTTTTGAAGATGATGCTTTTTATACCTAGGAATAACAACATTGTTTAAAGTGCTTCATCCTAAAATTACATTTTCTTCCTTCTTTGATCTGTTACTTGTTTCTACTAATTCACCAAATGCTGGACATTTGAATTGAAAAGAGCCAAATAGTCCTAACTGAAGGGAAGACACATGTCCACATTCCCACATCTGGTCCCCTCCAATGGCAAAGGTTCATATTGTCATAAGGCTGTGAGATGATGGGGAGCTAACACATGCTGTGGGAATTGTAACCTTCATGTTGACCTCATGAGGAAGATTCTCAAAAGCTGCCACCAGTACTATCCTCACCACCTCCGGAAATAATAATGACTCAGTAAAACAGCACAATCTGTATGTGTTCCCTTTATTATTTCCTCTATTCACAAGAACCCTGCAAATTCTGGTTTTCTCCTTTAGAAATAAGAAAAACTGAAACTCAGAGTAGTGCATTTAACTTTCCAAAGTACAGTGAGCTAAAAATGGATAGATCTTGAATTCAAACCATGTTTGTATTACTCTAAGCTCACTATATCTTATTATTAGCTCTAGGGGCTTATGTCTCCAAAATGTTATAATCTACAAGAAACTAACTGCTTGTTGAAAGTTCTTACTACCTTGGTATCCTGACCTAACTTCATTTATTAGAAGGATTTTCCTAGATAGCATCAAGTAATGCCCACAATTTTAAGTTAATCGAAACATTCATTTTAAAACATACTGGTGGTAAGATTTTCAAGAATATGGTGTAATTCTTTTACTCTAACACAAAAATAGAAAAATATGATCAAATTAAATGTGATCACATCAGATTATTTATCTTGTTATCATTTGTGAAGACCATAGATCTTAATATCTATACAGGAAAACCATTTGGAGATTGTGTAATTATTTCATTTTCTTCTACAGGGAGGTTAAAGAATAGGCGTTTATACATGGAGGAAAACTTACAGAAACAGACCAAATCTGTCTTAGACACAGAATTTTGAAATTTATTGATGATATTATTTAAGATTTGATTTCATCAATGCTTTGTGCTTTCAGGTTTTAATCAGTGCTTATCTTTGATGTATTTGGTGATATGCCTCTGTGGCTCCCAGAATCATCACTGTCACTATTCAGATAATATAAATAATTTATTCAATTTCTATGTTTGTTTTCACTGTCCTATCACATAAAACAAGTCCTGATTAAAATAAGATGTAGACAAACATTAAGAAATTACTGAATATTCACAGCCATTTTTCTATTTGAGACTATAAGCAGTAAGCACAAAAATTAAAACATTTGATGAAAATATAGTTATGTACAGCTTAAGTCAACTGTTTGGAAGTTTTGAGGCTGAAATATTTTAAGAAAGTATAATCTCTGCTGTTCCTTTCATGCAGGTAAGGAAGGTATGCACTCTCAAGAAGTGTCACCTTTGTTAGGAATGTGTATTTTGTTTTGCCATGTATTAGTCCCCTGTATACAAGCACTATGAGCATCATATTTTGACAATAAAATAAACATTAAAATGCCAACTTCATGGCATTGCTGTGAGGATTAGTTGAAATAAAAATTAAATAATGTATGTGTGAAATTATTTTGTATATTGAAATGCACTATCAAGTATAAATTATCATGATTCCTCCTTAGCTATATTTTTGTTCTTTGAGATTTGTTACCTTGGTCAATCACCTGAAAATATTAAATGGAAAAATCCAAAAATAAATAATTTCTTTTAAATTATGTATCATTCTTAGTAGAGCAAAGAAATCTCTTTCTGTCCACTCTTTCCCAACTAGGACTCTGATGATCCCTTTTTCCAATGAATCTACACTGTATATACTACCTGCCCAGAGTCATTTGGTAGTCATTGGGGTTATCAGATCGAATGTTACAGCAGTGCCGTTCTATCATTCAAGAAATCCTTTCTTTCCTTAATAGTAGCTCCAAGGTGCAAGAGTAGTAATGCTGTGAATTTTATTATAGTGTGTTATTATAATTGTTTTATTTTATTGTTATTGTTATTCTGTTACTGTGCTTAATTTATAAATTATACTTTACTGTAAGTATATCAGAATAGGAGAAAACAGTATATATATATGGTTTGGCACTATCCATGATTTCAGGATCCCTGCGATAAAAGGGGACTACATTATTATTATTATTATTATTATTATTATTATTACTACTACTATTACTATTGTTATACATTTATACTCTATTATATACTAAACTAATAATTTTAGCTTTATTGTAACCAGATTTCATATTTTTCTTTAGAAATAGCCACACTAATAATTTTCCTTTTATTTCTGGGATTTAAAGAAACCACATTATGCCCATTTTATAACCCCTTAAACCAGAAAATCAGTACAGGATGTAGTATCCAGAGAAACACACTCAGAACTCACAGTAGCATTATGCACTACAAATTCAGTAAAAGATACCTGAAAAATTGATACCTTCTTTTCTAATTATGTGCTTGTACACACAAGCACAGGCACTTATAAGGGCAAATACTAGTGGTTGTGAGAGTCATCAACAGCCTATGCAAACATGTGCATGTGAAATGCTATATCTACCTAGGTAAGACTGATTTCAGTTTCACTTGGAAGTATTGGGATAATTAAAAACTTTAAAGGAGTAAGAAATGTCCTTTTAATTTAATTAAATCTATTTGGCATAATAATAACAAGCTGCTGTTACTCCCAAATGATTCATACATAACGTGTGCATGCACACACATACAAATAGACATGTAAACACTTCCAGATATACAGTTATCAAGTCAAAAGTTTATCACTGCCCTTAATCAATTACTGAGCTATAGTTTAATGTAGTTACTGTGGAATAAATGAATATATTTACCTCTGCTTTTCCCTGAAGAATTAGATTTAGTTTGTTCACTGAATCTGTGATTTGTTTGGTTTCCACGCACCCCAGAACACTGCATATGTTTTTAATTTCTTCAATAATATTATCTGCATATTGCTGTAGATGACAAGATTCACATAGTACTATTTATTAACATTTAAAAGGCATTGATATGTTATCAAATTACCACTCTTTTTTTGAAGAGAAAATGGAAAACAATGTGGTTGTTCCCAAATAAAGTTATCAAGAGTCTGTTATCCTGTGACGCAAGCCATAATTTGCTTTGAGTGAATGCTCAAGGGTAGGACTAACTCAGCACTACTTACTTACTTAACTAATCTATTATCTAACGTAACTATAACTTAACATTATCTGAAACAAAACAAGATAGAGGAAGAAAGTAGAAGAGAAAGGAGAGAGTAAGAAAAGGAGAGAAAGAAAAAGAGAGAGATGGAATCACAATACAAAAAATGTTTTAACTATATTCCAGAGCATTTTCTTAACAAAACCTTATCAATTCAGACACAGCAGGAGTTATTCCATCAATAGGATATACTTTGCCTATTTGTGAAAAAACCATGCTTCATAATATGTTGCTAATAACTCATGTGCAATTTTATAAATACTGAGAACTGTTGACAGACCTAGGGAGAATAACTAATTAATACTATGAAAGACAAAACAGAGATTCCAAAAATGTCTACAAATTTGACTCATGAACTAAAATAAGAAAATGCAATTTAGTTGGGATACATTCTAAGTGTTTCATAGATTAGGTGTATATGACTACTTATGATACTATGAGGAAGAAAAATCTATCAATAATTCTTACTAAAAAACTCAGTTGTTTCATTTCTGTGTAAATTCATTACGAGTGAACATATTGAGAGTGCTGTAGCTACCAGAATATTTACTTCATTAATAAATGGGACCAAAAGACATAGAACCTCAATAACTAGGAAGTTACAAGTATCACAACATTTCCATGTGTATCGTCACTACTGGAGTTTAGTTATGGGTAGCATGTTTGAGAATGGACTTGACAAGCTGGATTTTCCCAAAGGAGAGCAGCCTCACTGTTAATATTCTGTTAAGATATTCATTCAGAACAGCATAGTAGACAGTATCTTCAGCTCTGTACACAGTTTCTGTGTATTCAGATCCTGCCTCTTTTCCTTTCTACCTGGGACCATCTTTACAATATTTAGCTTTAATGTGCCTAGGTCCCCTCTTCTATGAAGTGGGAATAATAATAATTACTTATAGGTTGGTTGGAAAGATGAATTAGATAAATCATAAAAAAGTGCCTGGTAGAGGATCACAGCTAAATTTTGGTGCCTAATTAATTTTTAGCTATTCACACCCATGTTTTAGTTTATAAGACAAATGAGACATTGCATATGCACAGATAGCTAATAAAATGTGAATTAAAAAATCATCAAACTATGTGAGAGGTACATATTAGGTGTTATTTTTATTCAGACATTCAAGTAGGTATGTGAGATATGTAAATTTGTGAAAATTTATAAATATTACTAATTAAAATGCAAATGTTGGGTTGATTTTGGTCACTAGGTAGCTGGTAGCCAATTTACTAAATCTGTTATTCCAGTCTTGCAGTACTTCTTATCTGATTTATCTTATTTCATCTTCATAAAAGTTCTGAAAGGTAAATTTTATATTAATTACATTCATGAGTCACTGAGAGTGGTAAAGAGTGGAGGAAGAAAAACTATACCTAATGACCAAGAGAACCTTTGAGGAAGTGTTATGGTGTCATAAAATTTTAGCTTGAAAAAAGAAAGAAAGTGAAACATAATAACTATTTTCAAGTATTTCGTGACCTTTTGGGGGAAAGTGAGATTAGATTTACTGGAAATAGCTCTGAAATAATAAATTAGAACAAATGGTTGCAAATTCAGAGAGGTTCATTTTAGCTCAATGGGAAGAAAATCCTTCTTAAAATTATTTGTTCAAACATTGAGTAAGCTGTTGTGAATGGAGAATTCCTCCACATTATAGGTATGTGAGCAATTTGCAAAGGTTTAGAGACTTTTGTATTGCATAGGAGTTTGTACTACACTACATTCTTTATAATTCTGATTTGTTGAGTTAATAAAACTTAAAATAATTATGTGATGGCATTTTAGGTGCTATAATCCCAGCTTGTTTTAGAAAATATTTGACGTGTCATAGACTTGAAAGGAGTAACATTATTATACTATAGGTACTGAACATACCTTTAAAGTATTTTGAACATTGGAAGAGATCAGTGACAAACTTTTCTCCTCTGCATCTTTCTGGAAAACAAAACAAAGAGCAAAGAATTTCATTCAGCAGTGATGGAGACTAAAGTAACATGCATTTAAACAGCCATGTAACAGCTTAAAATCTTCCAGGTTTTATATAAATTTCAATGGGTTTCTATATGCATATGAACTGGAAATCATCAAATTCAATTAATGAGTTTAAAGACAAATTGAAAATTCAGATCACTTTCATTCCAGTGTTAATGAGTTAACTATTACAAATTTTTGTTCTTTTAAAGAACAATATTTTCTTTGAAGTTACATTTGGGCTTCAAATGTAGAATGTTGGACCCACTGTAAAATGAAAGAGGCAGAGAGTATACAAAACAGTACCTTTCTCTGAATCCAGCAGAGAGATAATGACCATTATATCAACATTTGTGGGATGTTTCTAAAATTTAGAGGAAAATTTTTGGTCTTAAAACTGAAAAATCAAATAGTTATGTGTTAATTTTAAAAACTGAATTTATAGTAAAATCTTTCTTGTAAGGAAAATCCTAGAGCAGATAGTTTCATTAGTGAACAAAGTGACTTAAGAAAGCAATAAAACCAAATCTACTCAAATTCCCTCATTATATAAAGGAAGAGGGAACACTGCCCAACTTATTTTGTAAGGTCAACATTCACTCTGCTACTAAAATCAAGTACAATATTATAAGAAAATAAAACTATAGTCTGATGATCCTCATAAATATAGTTGCAATATCCTTAACAAAGTATCAGTTAATTGAAGCTAGATATGAAAAGAATGATAAATCTTTAATAAGTATGGTTTATCATAGTAAAAGAAAAATATTTTTTTTAATTTGAAAGGAATAAAAGAGAAAAACCATGCAGAAAAGCATTTGACAAAATACATCACCTATTCAAGACATAAACTCAGCAAATTAGGAATAGAAGGAAATGTCTTCAATCTAGTGAAAGGCAACTAACTTAATTTCACAGCTACATAAACTCCATAACTTCACACTTACTGGCGAAAGTAGCTTTCTAAGAACATGTAACTAGGCAAGGTTCTGTTCTTAAATATTCTAGTAAAATTCTGTTGAAACTTTTGATAAGTATGAAATAATAAAGCAAATAAAATAAACAAAAAACCCCATAATTAGAAAGGAAAAAGAAATTCACAGGTAGTATGATTGATTGTATATGTAGAAATGCTAAGTAATCTAAAAACCAGTTCCTAGAAATAAAAAAAAAATTCAACAAGATATAAAATGCAAGGCAAGATATGAAAGTCAAGTCTATTTTTATATATTTGTAACAAACAATTTGAAAATGATATAAAACAGTATTTATAATATCATACAAAATACAAAATAATTAAGGATGAAATTAATAAAATGTGCCTGTACCTGTACTTAAAATTATAAAATATTGCTGAAAATTTTTAAGAAAGCCTATACAAATGGAAAAATGGATTAAATTAGAAAATTCAATATTTTGAAATACCGAATCTCCTGAAATATATCAATCGATTCATCACAGTTGTGAGCAAAGTACCTAAAAAAGCCAGATTTTTAATTGAAAACATTTCTTGTTTGATTTCTAAATATTCTATAAAATCATGGCAATTAACGTGGTGTTATCTGAGATAAGGATACACCCTTAGATTTAGAAACAGAAAAGGAAGTCTAAAACTTGACCTGCAAGTACATGGCTAATTGTTTTTGACAGTGTGGCAAAGATTACAAAATAGAGGAAAGCATACCATTTTAAATAAATTATTCGGGGATAATTGATTATTCATTTAGAAAAACAAAAAGCCTTGAGTGTTACCTCCTCACACACACACAAAGTCAAGTGAAGTGGCCACAGAACTAAAAAACAGCTACCCATAAATAGTTTCTAGTGATGAATAATGTAAATGCTAGGAAGGTTGAATAAAAACTTCCATAGTAATGGAGATTGACATATATATTTGTCTAACTTTGGAACCCCTGCTCCTAAATTCTGTCCTACAATGCTATTCTGCTTAAATTATGTTTGAAATTGGAACTACTGAAAATCTAAGAATAGATTTGCTTGAAGGGATTCAGTTCTCAGAAAGCTACATATATTATAAAATCCCCGTTTGTTCTCTTTGTATGAACATTTCTGCCCCTATTTAGCTGAATACCTTTGGTTTGCTGTTGTTTTTTGGGGGGGCAAGTGTGAGATAGGTATTATTCTGCTTCCCTCACATTGAAATGACTCCCTCACATCAGTCATTTAAATCAATCATTAAAGCAAGTATGCCATATTTGTCTGGTTTTCTTCTTCGTACTGTCTGTGAGTCATGGGTTATATGGTAGAAGGACGTGGAGGGCCTGCCTGGCTCTTTTCAGACCAGGTAGATGTTTCATGAAGCCCAACCACATTTTGAAGCATGAATAGATTTTTCTCAATCCTGGCCCATCTACTTTATAATTAGTTCAATAGTTACTAGATTCTCTATAAATTTATTCAGTGATAGGGATTACTAATTTTCTGTAGAGTTTCTAACCGGCATTTTATTAAGGAATTTGGAGACAATATATTATAATCTACTAGAAAGAAGTAATTTTGAATCAGAAGTTGATTCTTTCATGTAAACTGAGATCTGATTTTATTCTGGCAATTATATATCTGGATATATTATTTATGTGATTATGCTGTCTCTCCCATAAGATTATCAGCAACTTCAGGGTATGGTTTAGTCTTAGATCCTTCAATTTTTCAGTGAGTAAATAGTTCAGTGATTTGCATCAAGTAAGTATTCAGTGATATGTTTGGGGAATTATTTTTCTTCTATTCTTAATTTATCTGAAATGTTAAATATTAAAACAGAATATAACATGAATATTGAAGGTATTCTCTGTAGTTCAGGATACTAGTAGAATAGAAGAGATGGAACAAAAAAGTCCAATGGAAAAGCTCTAGGCAAATGACTTCCAAAATTAGTATATTTTGGGATATGTATGGAATATATTAATTTAACATAAGACCCAGAACGCCCAATCTGAAATGAGTAGAGTCTAAAAAATGTTGAAATTATCTTTCCAAGGAAAGAAAATATTTGGTAAGTTAAATTATCCATATAATTTGGTAATATTCATGACAAATTTTTTTTTTTGGTACCAGGGATTGAACTCAGGGGTACTTGACCACTGAGCCACATCCCCAGCCCTATTTTGTGTTTAATGTAGAAACAGGGTCTCACTGAATTGCTTAGCACCTTGCCATTGCTGAGGCTGGCTTTGAACTTGTGATTCTCCTGTTTCAGCCTCCCAAAATGCTGGGATTACAGGTGTGTGCCATCGTGCCTGGCTATTCATGATAAATTTATTCAGCCACATCTTCATTATATTTCAAATCATGTATAATAATCCAAGTTTGGGAAATAGGCTAAAAACATTCCTTATTAAATTGATACTGTTTAGACATCAATGAAATGCTATTTAAATAGAATTTAATATGCTTGTTAAGTAATAGAAGGTGCAAAATAAAGAATTTAGAATTCTAAAGTCTGTCCTTCATTCTCACCTATTTACTATTGATGCTTCATAAAAAAAATCTCATTTAAAAAGCTGATTGTTTTGGATTGAGTTCATCTGGAATGTCTCAAATACTGTGTCTATTTATAAAGTAATTTATTGGTAAGAGATGATCATTATTTGCCAGTGATAATGTAAAGACCATATTGATGTTTTGCCAAGTGTTAAGTCATATTGGAAAAATTCACAGTGGTCAATGGTTTATTTCAAAGCGAATGTATTAGAGTCTTCATATATGAGTAATATGATCCAACTTCTAAATTTGGAAGTTAAGCATTTCCTGATTTTTCAAAAACCAGTGTGTGTGTGTATGATATATTAGCAATACTGAAACGGTTAGATAACTAAATTAATTCACTCATAAGTAGATTATGATAACTTCAAATGTATCTCTACATACAGCCAAAAGGTATAAATGATCTAGCGATGAAGTTTTGATGTGTCCTGGGTACCTAGAAGTTTTAACTTCTATGTTAGAAAGAATGATTATCACAAGGTTGAAGAACCAAGCTCAAAGTCAATTACTTAATGGAAAAAAGTTCTCACTTGTTTTAAAAATAGTCTCTGACTCATACAATTTTCTGTAATAATATGGTGTCTTATTTGTGAAATACTAACCCTTCCCTGGAAGAAGCAGCTGCAGGAAATGATCTGCCTAATGGAGATCAAACTTGGATGCCCCAAAAATGACTCAATTTCAATAGTGTTGGACTGCACCCGTCATTTTCTCCTGCCAAGGATGCTTCTCCTCTCTTCATTGTAGTGAGTTGATTTCTCCATGCAGTCAGTCAGCAGCAGAGAAATCTGGAGTTATTATAGGCACCCCTTCTGTTTTTACCTAGTCTTTCACCTGATTATGTAAATTGCACATTTTCACCTGTTATGGATCTGTCCCCTTATCTCCATTCCTATATTTGAGTGTTAATCTATGCCTGAATCATCTCTCTATGCTAATGCTACTCCAATCAACTCTCAATGGTTGTACCACCCTGCAGAATGTCTTCATGTAATCAACTTATAAATTTGAAAATTATTAATTGCCCATGTAGGCCCATAAGATCCCACATGCCCTGTCTGCTCCTTTTGTCTGGTCTCTTTCCAGCCTTTCATCCTGAATCCTTGTAGCCATGCAAAATTTCATATAGCTTCCTAATCACACAAGGATGTTTCCTTACTCTTTCTTTCTGTTCATGTTTTCCTTTGCTGGAAATTATCCCTATTCCATACCTTCCTTCAAGATTCCCTTTCTTTGGCCTAAAAACACTGAATTATTTTTCAGTCAACAGTTGAAATCAGTAAAATTAATAATCCTGTCTTATGTTTCCTGTATACACACAGGTTTTTCATGGTACTTACAACATTTCATTGCATAATATCTTTTTATCTATTTTTTCATGGTAGAATGAAAGCCTCAAGTACAAACTTTGTTTCATTCATCTTTGTATCTTCAGAAATTTTTCAAAGTTTCAGGAAAACAGAACATGCTTAATGAATACTTATTGAATTGATAGATGAAATAAGAAAAGCCAATACCTGGGTTTTCAACAGGTACTTCAGGTAGAAATCATATTTTTTGATCACTGTTGAGAGGCATTGTCTGAAAAAAAAAACTTCATTAAAATAGGCTGGGAAATTTTATCTTGTATTATCTTTAGAATAAATATTTAAGTTGTGTGTGGTTCATGATTCTATAATAAACAGGGTATAAAAGGGATTACCTTTGATATAATTTTGAAAACAGTTTTATAAGTGCTATATAAAATTGTATGACTTGAAAGCCTATAAATATATTTTGAACATTTTAGCACTCCAAAGAAGTCATGACAAATTAACCAAATCGTTCAAAGGCTGATCTTCATATCAAATAACTGTTAATTCAAAATGTGAGTTGTGAAGGTGCGATGTTATAAAATATACATTTGGTCTTTAGTCCCTGTTTCCTAAAACCCTTAGAATCTTTGAAGTTGTAAGTATCTTTTTGTATGCTAATGAGTTGACTGGTGGCTGGATCCCCTGGGTGTCTTCAGAATAGGAGCTGGTCACTGGAAAGACCAAAGCAGAATTAGAGGGGCTGAAGGTTAAGTTGAACGCCAATAGTCAATGATTAAATCAATCATGGCTATTAATGAAGCCCCCCATTAAAGTTCAAAAGGACAGGGTTTAGAGAGCGTTCATATGACTGAACACCTGGAGATTCCTGGATGGTGCTGTGCCTGGAGAGGGCATGAAGCTTCCCTCCCCACCCCAATACCTAGCTCTATGCATCTCCTCATCTGCATCTTTCTTAAATGTCTTACAATAAACTGGTAAATGTGATTCTCTGAGTTCTGTGAACCACTCAAGCAAATTAGTCAAACCCAATGAGGAGATTGTGGGACCCCAATTTAGAGCTAGTTAGAAGCACAAGTAAAAAGAGCTGAGGCTTGCAATTGGCGTCTGAAGTGTATGTGCATGTGGTGGGGGACATTCTTGGGGACTGAGCCCTCAATCTGTGGGATATTATACCGTATCCAGGTAGACAGTGTCAGCGTCAGAAATGAATTGAACTAGAGGACACCGAGCTGGGGTCCAATGAAGAATTGATTGCTGGCCTGCTGGTAGGGAAAAATCCCCATAGCTTAAATCTTTTGCGGTGATTATTATATATTATCACAAGTTGTGTCACAAAGTCTTTTGTGGTGATTGTTATGGTATGATAGCTAAGGAGAAATGGTCTGGACTGTTTATTTATTTATGTATTTATTTATTTATTTTTCAACTCAAAAGGGAGTCATAGCTGGACATAGTGGGGCACAACTGCAATCCCTCCTGAGGCAAGAGGATGGCAAGTTCAAAGCCAACCTCATCAATTTAGCAAGACCCTAAGCAACTTAGCAGAGTCCCTGTCTCTAAAAAAAATATATCAAGAAGGGCTAGAGGTATTGCTCAGTGGTTAAGCACCCCTGGTGCCTCCCTCCCATCCAAAAAAAGGGATTCATGTGAAGATCATGATAAATACTAACATCATGAAATGTTCGATACAAAAAATCTTGTAGAGAATTGCATTTGGAATTAATGGCATACTTTATGATAGTAGTGTCTTTGATTCCAAATCTCTGCTTTTTTCTTTCTTAAGTTGCTCTTATTCCTGATTTATCTATGTTTAGTTGGAATATACATGATTTGAGCAGGGATTCTTGTGGGCCTCACTCTTTGAAACATGTTCCAAAATGTTATTAACTTCACCTTCTTATTTGTCCTGAAAATCCCTAAATTGAATTGAAATAATGAGCCACACAAAATAAAAACACAGCATTAAAAACCAATCAATATATTTTACAGCAGCTGCCTCCTCACTGTTATTACATTATCACTTTAGTGGGAGTCAGTTCAAAGAGAAAATACATAGAATATGTCAATGGAGGGGTAGGAAAGGAGTAGTGTGTTTTTATATAAAAACTCTTTCTAATACTAAAAACCCCACCAGGAGTGCACAGTGCACTGATTTTAGCACTTGACTTTAAGGTATGGTATCTATTTTATAGAAAAACTACTAGGAAATGGTAATGGTCAGTGAAGTTCCCCTCTTCTAAAAGGTAGTTGAGTCAGTGTAAACTAAATATAAGCTCCTGTCCTCTACCATTTGACCTTCTGCTGGCACCATCAAGTGGGTTGAGAAAGGCAAGCAGAACAGTGCTGTGTCACAGAAAGCAAAGTCCTACACTGGCCGTAAGTAGGCTGAGAATTGACCTGCACTAGATAACACTGAAGACAGCTAAGTTTGGAATATAATGGAAATAGAACAAACACTCTTTGAGAGTTAGGGACTTGGTTTTAGCCATGGCTGCAATATTAAATCTGTGTGATAGTTGGTAAAACTTTTCAACTTCTTTTTAGTTTCCTTACCAAAGTAGCCCCGGGAGGTGGTATCCTCCCAGATTGTGGTCCACTGCTCTTGGATTGGAGGAAAAGAGTGAAGGAGTTAAAATCTGATTCTAGGTAGTCTCTGGTTGGTGTCCTTTATGCCTTACTACAGCAGAACTGTTTTTAACCCTGTGGACAACTGGACAGGCAATGGCTGGTGTAAGACAAGAGCAGAGTGAACACATCCTGGCTTTGACCCTCTTCTCACAGCCTCTGCTTCTTGCCTCTCTGTGTCACACCAAACCAATTTACAATAATGCCTTGTCTCCCAGGCATTCCCACTTTTTAAAGAATTTTTCGCATTTGATTGCTTTTTTCTATCTCTTCTCTCACTCCCTCCCCCTCCTTTTCTCTATCTTTTGTTCCTGGATAAATTTATATGGTAAAAACAAAACTACAGCCTTTGCTAATATGCTTTATTGACAGTTAAGATGCTATACTGACCCAATCCTTACAATTAGTTGCAAAATAATATTTGGGGTTAGCTTATGTGTATGTCTTTTCTAGTCTTAGCCATTCTATAATTTTATAGTGTGAGGCTGAAAATTTTGGGAGGGGAAGTGGGAAGTGGGACACACATAGAAAAGACTCATAGCTTAATGAAAAAAATATATGGTCTTTGAATATTTCAGAGAGATCTGATTTTAGTCCTGCCACTAGTGACCTGAGTGGCCTTGGGAAAGTTATTTAACTTCCCAGAACTGCAGTCTGTTTGGTTTTGAAGTAGAATAATATGCATTAACATAGGATTTGGGGGAGGGCAGAAATTATGTGACATAATGCATGCAAAATGCATAATAACTCCACAAAGTGATGGCTATTATTTTATATCAGGCTTTGCTTTAGCAATTTATGACATATATTTCCCACAACACATTTTTTGCTGGTTCAGCTCAGAAGAATTCAGTTCCCGATATACCCCGACTGTAGCAATTTAGCTTCCTAATAGGTCTATTCTTCCAAATAATACATGCATATATTTAGTCAAAAGAATCAATTAGGGTATGTTCACTTCCTGTCAGTTAAGTCTTCTGATATGAATTTACTCTCCTCTGTTTATGATATACCAATTACATTCAGGGAGCTCCAGAATTTTAAGCAGGGGATTGTGACATTCAAAGTATGAAAATTCAGTTTTACAAAGAGCTTAGTGACACATGCATACCCAAATTCACAAAATGAATAAGAAAAAAAATCCTTGAAAATGTAATAACCAGCAGCAGAGATACTTTAAAATGAATGTTAGATTGTTCTGGAAGGTGTTAGCAGCTCTTCAGATATATCTGAAAAGCAGTGAAGAGCAGATAATTATTAATAGAACTTGCCAAAGGGAGATATCTATTAAAGTACAATAGCTTCTATGGTACTAGTGAAAGGACAGTCTTTACAATCAACTGAAAAATATTGTGATTTGGCACGTGAGAATTTAGTCAGAAAGCTGTCTTGGAGCAGAAGTAAAATGTCTTACCTGGAAACTTTCCAAACGTGCATAAACTCTAGAAGTTGGTTTGGGTGAAACTGAAAGTGGTCGTCTTCATTCTGTAGACAGCAGGATGTATTAATATTTATAGAGTGAATAGGAATGAGTGCCAGATAAAAATAGGTCTGCAACTTCCTGCTGTCATTTTATTCACCTCTGTTGATAACCCTCATTCATCATTTTTATGCTTTTTCTTAAAGACTCTCCTTAACTGTACAAGCCTTCTTTTCAGTAGTGAAACAGAAAGCTGAGCTTTAGTTGAGGCTAAATCGAGAAGACAGTTGAAAAACATCCTGGCATCACCAAGGTCAACCATTAATTTCTACTAGCATGTAGAAAGGCAGGCTTTTAGTTACCAGTTCTCCCTACATAAGTATTTTCTCCTTCTTCTGTTTTTTTTTTTCCATTTAGGGCAAGCATGCATCCAGTGGCAATCTAACATATCAATTGCCAGTTTATTTTCAGTCCTGTGGCTCATATGCATACACAAACACACTATTACACACTCATTCTCAACTCCTTGACTAGTTCTTTCTAACTAAGCATTCATAAAACTATGTAACTGCAGATATAATGCAATATATTCCATCATAATTGCACTATTTGATCACATAGTGGCAACAAAGTTGAAAGCTGAATAAGTCCCTTATTGCTTGGGGTGCATGTAATCTTGTGCGTCCTCAGCCCTATTTTAATATTTTATTTAGAAATGGGGTCTCACTGAATTGCTTAACACCGAATTGCTTAACACTGAATGCTGAGGCTGGCTTTGAACTCCCAATTCTCCTCCCTCAACCTCCTGAGCCTCTGGAATTACAGGCATGCACCACCATGCCAGGCCACACAGTTGATTTTTAAATTGCCTATTAGAGTTTGTGATAGAAAACATCAGAAATCTGTATGTGGCTGAAGGTTAAAAGTGATTTAATTTTTATGTTTTTTTTTTTTTTTTTTGGTGAGGAGATATAAGCTAAGTTATTTGGAAAGAATGAGGTCATCAGTATAAAACAATGCTTTAAGTGCATGGTTTTAAAAAGAAACACTTTGTAGAGATGTTAAGGAACTTGGAGTGCAGAGCTTCCTCTAGAAATTTACATAGAGAGTCATGGGTGTATGCAATGTATGGGGATAGCTAAAACAGAAAGATGATTTTTTTGAGAGAAGGTCAGACTTTGCACTGTTTTGTGAAAAGGGAGGGTAATATAAAGAGAAAAACAGTTAAAAAGAGTAGTAAATTTAGAAATGTAATATCTTAGTATCCGGCTATAATGGTCAATTTGAATTGTCAACTTGATTGGATTAAGAGATGCCCAGGATTAAGAGGATTATGGATGTATTGGTGAGGATGTGTCTAGGAATGATTGGCATATGGGGTAGCTAACTGAAACGGAGACCCTCCCTAAATATGGACAGCACTGACCAATAGGATGATGGCTTGGATGGAATAAAAGTTGGAAGAACTAGGAAGCAGCAGCAGATGCAAGTCTGATTCTTCTTGGCTGGGTTCTTGATTGCTGCTGCTATAGTCTGAGGATATTGAACTCTTGCTTCTTCACTTTTCCAAAGTGGACTTTGCCAGTGATTCCCCAGAAGCCTTTGGTCTTGAACTGGGGTAGCACCATTAACTCCTCTTGTGTGGGGCCCTAACCTCTCGGACTGTGCTGTCCAAGCCGGCTCTCCAGCCTACTAATGGCCCTTGTGGATTATCCTGCTTCTGGTCATGTGAGCCATCCTAATAAGACCCCTTTTTATAATTATACTTTCTGCTGATTCTGTTCCTCTAGAGAACCCTGACTAATACACCAGCACTTCCCTTCTTTCAGATGATAAAACCAAAGCACTTATATAAATAATATAAAATTTAAATTTTTATGTATAAAATAACAAACTTGAAACATATACCTGTGTATATACATGTGCAGTTATTTGTATCTTTCTGTATATCACACATTTATTGTAAAACAATTTTATTTAGTTTACAGAAATATTTTGGGATGGAGGACATTGACCTTTGTTGTATTGCCATTTACTAGAATTATTTTTTTTTTTTGTTTAAAATTTCTGAGAAGTCTGGAGAAGAATTTCAGCAGCTGAATATGGAATACAGTGTGTAATTTACTTTTCTCCAAAGCTGAAGAGCGTACCTTGGTCTTAAGAAAAAGCCAGGTGCAGTGGCTCAAGCCTGTAATCCCTGCACTTTGGGAGGCTGAGACAGGAGAATCGTGAGTTCAAAGCCAGCCTCAGCAATGGCGAGGCGCTAAGCAACTCAGTGAGACCCTGTCTCTACATAAAACACAAAATAGGGCTGGGGATGTGGCTCAGTGGTCGAGTACTCCTGAGTTCAATCCCCAGTACCAAAAAAAAAGAAAAGTCAAACCTGTATTTTCATATACAAATCTATTGCTGTAATTGTTCTGTGAATATTACTTTGAACTGGAAGCATATCTTGTTTTTATGATTAGTATCTATAATATTGGCAACACTTTTGATCAACTCAGAGAAAGTTAAAAAGAGCAAAAATTTAAAGAGATTTAGTCATTCACATCACATCTAATTAATTAGGAGTTTTAAGATTTTGAAATTGAGGATAGTTTCTAAAGCTCATCAAGTTGCTAAATGAACAATTTTTTAGAACAAGAATTAAATTGTCATATTTTAGTATAATATAATCAAGTTTCAAACAGGGAAGGCATCTAAGATGAATTGAGCTTGGTAATGCCTTTTATAATTATAAAACACTAAAATATCTATTGAAAGGCAATGGTGTCAATAAATTTAGTCAAATGATAATAATTATTATGTTCCTATGTGAAAAAGTACCTTCAATCTACTTTTATAGTTTTACTAGAATGACAATACAATTGTTCATAAATGATTAGCTTACAGCTGAAATTCTAAAAATCAAGAGAATTTTGACAACATTTTGAAAAGTAGAATAGAGAACATTCATATCTCTTTATGATGTCTATATAAAAAACAAGGGTCACTTATTTTAAATATGGCAATTCAGAGACTGAAGAAGAATCAAAATGATAAGCTGTCTCAGTATATTAAAGTGATCAATATGACACCTAGATCTCTAAAAGAAAACTTTATAAAGTTTACTTTAAAATCAGGCAATTGAGGGAGGAAAAGGAAGGTAAGGGTAAGTACTAGGGAATGAATTGGAGCAAAATTTATTCTATGTATTTGTAAGTATGTCAGAATGAATGCTGATATTATGTATAACTAACATGAACTAAAAAGTTAAAAAGGCAATTATCCTTTTATTTTTGTCACATATAGCATTTGCCTGTGAGAGTATAATTTATCCTACTTTCTGCATATTAAAACTTTTAAGAAAAGTGTTATGTATGAAAATTGTTGACCTATTAACAAACATCATGATTGCTTTAATTTGGATCTGAATGTTCCTCTAAGGCCTTTGTATTAAAGACTTGATTAGTGGCATTAATGGAAGGTGGAACCGTTAAGTGGTGGGGTAAAGTGGGAAGTTTATAGGTCTCTGGGGAGTACACTTGAAAGGGATTGTCCTTAGGTTTGTTTGTTTTTTTCCCACCTGGTTCCTAATGAGATGTCAGATTTTTATTTTTAAATATTTTTTTAGTTGTAGATGGACACAATGTCTTTATTTTATTGCTTTGTATGTGGTGCTGAGGATCGAACCCAGGGCCTCACGCATGCGAGGCAAGCGCTCTACCACCACTGAGCTACAACCCCAGCCCGAGATGTCAGATTTTTGTTTCAACATATGCTCCTGTCATGATATGCTGCTTTGCTGTAGCCTCAAAAGCAGTAGGGACAACTGACCATGGACTGGAACCTCCAAAACTGTGAGCCAAAACAGATCTTTTCCCTTTGTCAGATTATTATGGCATTTATTATAGTAATGGGAAGCTGACTAACAGAAAATCAGTAGTGAGAAGTGGGGCAGTGTTTGCTGTTGCTATATACTTGATGATATAGAGAAGCCTTTGGAATTGGTTTATAGGAAGAGTTTGAAAATATTTGGAGGAGCGTGCTAGAGAAAGCCTAGCATGCGTGAACAGAGCTTAACTTGTGATTTTGGTGAGGGCTTAAAAGACCAGAATGCTGATAGGAGTGCCAAGAGCAAACGTGATGCTGGTGAGATATCAGATGAAGCGAGAACTCTATTGGGAACTAGACTAGAGGCTAAATGTTACACCATGGCAATTACTTTGAATGCATTTTGATCATGCCCAGATACTTTGTGGGAGGCTGAGATTAAGGGTGGTAGACTAATTAAAGAGCAGAGGAAATTCCAAGGCAGCACAGTATTCAGGCTGTGGCATAGGTATAACTGGTTACCTTTAACTGGATTTATACTAAGAATCAGGAGAAAAGAACAACATTAGAATGATCTGAAAATTTTGTAGCTTGGCCAGAGAAGGAGTGGGTGTAAGTTTTGGATAAGGACTGTGTGGTTATTGGCACCTATAAAAAGAATACAAGCACTTTGTGCCAAGACAACAGGAAAGATGCCTTCAGGGCATCTCAGGAATCTGCAAGGCCACACTACCCATTGGTAGGCTCAAAGATCTGGAAGTGTGAATTTATTTCAAAGACTTTCATTTGAGGAGAGACCCCAGGGACAGATACCCTGTGCACCCAGGACCACCTCAGAGTCACTTCCCAGTGTTCAAACAGCAAGGCACTCAGAGGCTACCACAGTTAGGTTCAAGTGGGACCAGGTACAGCTCATCCTGGCAGCAGAACTTGGCATTGTCCACAGGATGTTATTTTTGCAGGCATGAAGAATGCACGAGTTAAGGAGTCATGGATACATCCATTAAGATTTCAAAGGAAAGCTTTGGAAGCCAGGCAGGGTGTGACAGTGTTGAAGTCCCTGCAGTGGGGTGATTCATGGAGCTAAGGGAGTGAATCTAAAGCTGTAGTGTAGACCTGGTGGTGGAGATGCCAGCACTGAGCAGTGCCTGATGATGAAATTTCCAGGTAGTATGCAAAAGTTTTCCTAAGATAATACCCATGTGGGTGAACACAAGCAAGGTCATAGGGGTGGGGCTATACATGCCTTTGGAATCCCATATTCCACCACAGTTTATCCTAGATGATTGGCATGGAGATTTAGGATTTAATGTTTGCCCTATTGGGTTTTGGTATTGCTTTGTGATAATGCCTTTCTCTTCCCCTCTTCTCTATTTTTCAATGGTAATGCTTACCTTGTGCCCTGTCACATCATTGTATCTTGAAATTATATTACCTGTGTTTTGATTTCATACCAGTGATCACAGCTGAGTTTGCCTTGAATCTTGGAGAAGATTTTGTTCTTGGACTTTTGAGCAATACTGGAATAATTAAGACTGTGAGGATTCCTGGAGACTAAATGCATTTTGCACTGTAAGATAGACATAAACCTTTGAGAGCAGCAGAAGAATGCTAGTTTGGATCTTCAGTGTCCTCCAAAGGCCTATGTATTCAAAGCTTGGTTCCCAGGGTCATGCAATTGGTAGGTGGTGGAACCTTTAAGAGGGAGGGCATAGAGGGAGGTCTTTTTTTTTTTTTTTTTGGAATTTGTCCAAGTTGTGTATATATTTGATGATAGCAGAACTCCACACCCACAGTTACAAGTGCACCTGCCACCAGCGACACTACCATGTGTTTTTGAAAGTCTCCTGGCTATCACTGGCTTATGAAATTCAAACAGATCCAAACAATTTTGTAATTCATTTGTTAAGGCACACCAGTGTCTGTCACCTTTGGAGATAAAGATGATACAGCTTTAAAACAGGGTTACATTGTAGGGTACTTGGTTAGAAAGTATTGAAGCTTCAAATAAAAATTCATAAATACTCAAGAGTATTCAATAAAATGCCTTCTTTCTTCCCTGCAGTGAGTTCTGCATTTGGTTCCACAGAGTAGACAAGTTTCGGAGTAAAGATAGGCCCTTGCCAGGGAGGACAGCAGATCCTGCTCAGCACCACCCACGTAGAGTGTTCATTTTCCTTGCTCTTACTGACACTGATGTTGGTGTTTCTTTTCCTAATCTATTTTGTGTGAATCTTGGCTGTTGGGCCCTTTTTCTTTTTCTTTTTTATTAGTTTATTTAATTGCATTTCAAGTCATAGCACATATATAGAGCTCAGTTTTTCCATTTCTCTGGTTGCAAACCAGATAAAGTTACACCAATTGTGTTTTCATACATGCACCAAGGGTAGTGATGACGATCTCAATCAACCATCTTTACTGTACCCATTCCCCTTTCCTGCCCCCCGCCTCTCCCATGTCGCGTCCAGTGTTCCTCTATTTCTCTTATGTTTCCCATTCCCACCTCCCTTATTCATCAGCATCCACTAATCAGAGAGACCATTCGGCATTTGGTTTTTTGGGATTGGCTTACGTCACTTAGCATAATGCTTTCCAATTCCATCCATTTGCCTGCAAATGCCATAATTTTATTCTCTTTTATTGCTGAATAATATTCCATTGT
>PVHX01020564.1:0-31688 GCA_004024805.1 Geosciurus inauris
GACCACTGAGCCACACCCCCAGCCCTATTTTGTGTTTTATGTAGAGACAGGGTCTCACTGAGTTGCTTAGCGCCTCGCCGTTGCTGAGGCTGGCTTTGAACTCGCGATTCTCCTGTCTCAGCCTCCCTAAGTGCTGGGATTACAGGCTTGAGCCACCGCGCCCGGCTTCTATGTAGTTTTAATGTGCATATCTCTTAATTGCTAGAGATGCTGAACATTTTTTCATATATTTGTTTCTGTGAAGTGCCTGTTTAGTTCCTTTGCCCATTTATTGATTGGGTTATTTGGGATTTTTTGGTATTAAGTTTTTTGAGTTATTTATATATTCTGGAGATTAATACTTTATCTAAGGTGCAGCTAGCAAAGATTTTCTCTCATTTTGTAGGCTCTTTCTTCATGTTCTTGATTGTTTCCTTTACTGTGAAGCTTTTTAGTTTGATATCATCCTATTTATTGCCTCTTGATTTTACTGCTTGTGATTTAGGAATCTTGTTGAGGAAGTCAGTTACTAGGCCAACACAATGGCAAGTTGGGTCTACTCTTTCTTCTAGTAGGCATAGCATCTCTTGTCTAATGCCTAGGTCCTTGATCCACTTTGAGTTGGGTTTTGTGCAGGGTGAGAGATAGGGCTTAAATCTCATTCTGCTACATATGTTTCCAGTTTTCCCAGAACCATTTGTTAAAGAGGCTATCTTTTCTTCAATGTACCTTTATGGTGACTTTGACTAGTATGAGATAACTGTATTTATGTGGGTTTGTCTCTGTGTCTTCTATTATGTTCCATTGGTCTTCATGTCGGTTTTGGTGACGTATCCATGCCTTTTTGTTACTATAGCTCTGTAGTATAACTTAATGTCTGGTATTGTGATGCCTCCTTCACTTGCTAAGGATTGCTTTGGCTATTCTGGGACTCTTATTTTTTCAAATGAATTTCCTGACTGCTTTTTCTGTTTGTATGAAGAACATCATTAGAATTCTAATAGGAATTGTGTTAAATCTATTTAGTGCTTTTGGTAGTATGGCCATTTTGACAATATTAATTCTGTCTATCCTAGAGCATGGAAGATATTTCCATCTAAGGTCCTCTTCAATTGCTTTCTTTAGTGTTTTGTAGTTTTTATTGTAGAGGTCTTTCATCTCTTTTGTTAGATTGATTCTTAAGTATGTTATTTTTTGAGGCTATTGTGAATGGGATAGTTTTCCTGATTTTTCATTCAGTTGATTCATCAATGATGAATCAATTTCATTGATTTTGGCTCTGATTTTAATTATTTCCTTTCTGCTACTGCTTTTAGTGTTGATTTGTTATTCTTTTTCTAGGGCTTTGAGATGTAATGTTAGGCTATTTTGTGACTTTCTATTCTTCTAATGAATGAGGTCAATGCAATGAACTTTCATCTTAGAACTGCCTTTACAGTGTCCCAGAGATTTTGATATGTTGTGATGCTATTCTCATTTATCTCTAAGTAGTTTTTCAATTGATCCCTGATTTAGTCTGTTATCCATTCATCATTTAATAGCATATTATTTAGTTTCCAGATATTCAAGGAGATTCTGTTTTTTATTTTATCATTGATTTCTAATTTATTTTCATTATTTTCTGATAGAATGAAGGTATTGTCTCATTTTTTTTGGTATTTTCTAAGAGTTTCTTTGTGGCCCAAGATATGGTCTATTTTAGGAAATGATCCACATGCTGCTGAGAAGAAAGTGTATTCAGCCTTTGATGGATGAAATATTCTACATAGGTCTGTAAAGTCTAAATTATTAATTGAAATTTTTAGTTCTATAATTTTTTTGTTTAGTTTTTGTTTGGATAATCCATCCAGTGGTGAGAGGAATGTATTAAAGTCACCCAGTATTACTGTGTTGTGGTCTATTTGATTCTTGAAATTTAGAAGAGTTTTTTGATGTATATAGATCCTCTGTTGTTTGGGGCATAAATATTTATAATTGTTGTGTCTTTTTGATGTATAATTTCTTTAAGTATTATGAAATGACTTTCTTTGTCCCTCTGATTAACTTCAGTTTGAAGCCCACTTTCTCTGATATGAGAATAGAAACCCCTGCTTGTGTACAAGATCCATGTGAATGATTTTTTTCCCTATCTTTTTACCTTCTGTCTGTGGATGTATTTTCTTATGAGGTAAGTCTCTTGGAGACAGAATATTGTTGGGTTTTGGATTTTAATCCAATCTGCTCGTCTATGTCTTTAGATTGATGAGTTTATGCCATTTAATTCAATATTAGTATTGAGAAATAGTTTTTATTCCTTGTCATTTTGATCTATTTCTGGTATTCTTGGAATTAGTTTTTCCTTTGATCAACTATTATTCTAGTGTAATTCCTCTCTCTCTTTCTCTCCCTCTCTCTCTTTTTTAGTTGTAGATGGACAAAATAACTTTATGTTTTTTTTTTTTTTAATGTGATGCTGAGGATTGAACCCAGTGCCTAACACATGCAAGTCAAATGCTCTACCACTGAGTCACAACCCCAGCCCATAATTCCTCTCTTTGCTGGTTTTCACTTTTATTTTTCATTTTTTCTTCATGAAATATTAAGTATGTTTTTTAGTGTAGGTTTTCTAGTTGTGAATTCTTTTTTATTTATCATGGAAAGTTTTTATTACATCTTCAGTTCTGAAACTTAATTTGGCTGGGTATAGTATTCTTGGCTAGCATCCATTTTCTTTCAGAATTTGATACATATTATTCCCAGGCTTTCCAGCTTTTAGGATCTATGTTAAGAAATCAGCTGAGATATTTGGATTGGTTTTCCTCTAAATGTGACGTGTCATTTTTCTCTGGTAGCCTTTAAAATTTAATCCTTATTCTGTATGCTAGGCATTTTCATAATAATGTTTCTTGGAGTGGGTCTGTTGTAATTTTGTATATTTGGGGTCCTGTAAGCTTCTGGTATTTGATTTTTCATTTCATTCTTAAGTTTTGGGAAATTTTCAGATATTTCATTGAAAAAAAATTGTGCATTCCTTTGGTTTGTAGCTCTGAGCATTCATCTATCCTGATAAATCTTAATTTTGGTCTTTTCATGTTATCCCATATTTCTTGGACATTCTGTTTGTGTTCTCTTAATATCTTTTCTCCATAGCCAACTTTATTTTCAAAATTATATATTTTGTCTTTATTGCTTGAAATTCTGTCTTCAAGCAGTCTTATTTTGTTGATAGTCTCCATTGAATTTTAATTTTGGTTTTATGATTTCTTTATTTTCAGGATTTCTGATTGATTTTTTTTTTCAGAATTTCTATCTGTTGAATTGATCTTTCACTTCCTATATTTTCTCTTTGATTTCACTTCTTACATCATTCCTTACCTTGCAGATCAGTTTAACTAGGTACATTCTGAATTCCTTCTCTGACATTTCTGGATTCTGTTTTTTTGAAGTATCTTGATTTGTTGGGGTTATTTGTTCCTTTGCTTTTTCATGGTGTTTATGTGTCTTCTCATCTAACAGTATAGATTGGAGGCAGTAGAATTTCTACCCTGTAGACTTATAATTTCCCTGACAGTTTCCAGTGCCTCACTTTTTAGGGGTAGACAAATAAAAACAACAACCAAAGCAAACAATATACAGCCTTACACTAAATAGTTCTTGCATCTACAATGTTAATTGTCACATAAACAGAAATGATATGATCAGTTATTGCCTACAGTAAAAACAGTAAGTTTCCAAAAGTGCTTACAATTTCAAATGGTGGACACAAAGAGAACAGAAGTGATGTAGGATGTGATAATTATGAGGGAGGAGGTGGGAAGATAGAAGCAAAATCTTAAAGAATGAGTGAAGGAGAAAACAGTAGAGGTTGGCTGTTAGCATAAGAAAAGAAAGAGAATCAAGGGAAACAGATAAGTGAGAGAAAAAACATAAACATTTCTAAAATTAAAAATAAAAAAAGAATACAAAATAAAAGAAATATGCTAAGCAAACATCCTAGTCCTCAAAATACTGATTTATGAAAAACAACTGGCTTCAAAAATGCTAGAAATGAGGAATAAAAACCAAATAAGAATATATATAAATGTCCTTGAACCGTTAAATTCAAAATTAAACAGAAAAAAGAAAAAAATATCTCAACGGAAAGTTAAAGAATTGTTTGTGTTGGAGTTCAAGAGATTTTCAGCTTCCCTTCTTAGCAGTGTTAAGTGGGATGATCTGGAGTGTGATGCTTGACCCACCTTGAGAATGGGGTTGCTGAAGTGAGAGAGGTAATCATGTAGAACTCCTGGAGGTGGGATTTAGCCCTAGGTAGGCTCCAGGTTCTTCACTGAGTGGAAATTGGTCTGGAGATTTTAAATCAGCCCATCTTCAGACCCCAGCAATTGCTGGTCTGTGCTGGAAGACTATGCTCCAGGCATCTCCCCTGGGTTTTACTCATGGGGTGGCAAACTGATTCTTAGTCAATTCTGACCCCATGTTTTCTGGTCTTAGGATCAGTCTCCAAACTCCACCTCTCCTGCCCCTGCTCTTTTGAATTCCTGGCCAGGCACATCTCTCCTAGCCAGTCTTGCAAGCAGCTGGCTTGGTGTGGAGGGGGAGAGTAGGGTGGGTTTCCATGTAGATATATCTACATTCTCACATTTATTACATCATTACTCACAATAAATATATGGGAATATATGGAATTAGCTAAGTACTTGTTCATCAGCAGACAAGTGGATGAAGAAGTATGTGCTATATGAACATAGTTGGATACTGTTTGGCCTTTAAAAAGGAGGAAATTTACCACAAGATGGGTGAACCTGGAAGTCAGTATATGAAGTGATATAAGCCAACACAGAAAGACAACACTACCTGATCTTATTTATAGACATATAAAAACATCAAACTTGTAGAAATAGAGATTAAACAATGATTACCAGAGGCTGGAGGGTGGGAAGAATGGGAAGTTGATCAAAGGATATAAACTTTTGATTAGATGAAAAAATTCAGGAAATGTGCTTTATTTTATAGTGACTATAGTTAATAATAGTGTGTCCAGCTCCCCTCTCTCTTCCCTGCCCAGGGAATCTGGAAATTTGCTCCTGTGGCTTCTCCCACAGGCTTGGTGTAAGCACAGGCACTCACTGATGTTACAATGTGAAAAGCCCCACTGATACCCTTCCTATGCTTCTTGTTTTTCTTTTATTTTGGACCAGGGATTGAACTCAGAGGCAGTTAACCACTGAGCCACATCCACAGCCCTCTTTTGTATTTAATTTAGAGACAGGATCTCACTGAGTTGCTTAGTGCCTCACTAAGTTGCTGAGGCTGGCTTTGAACTCATGACCCTCCTTCCTCAGCCTCCTGAGCATCTAGAATTATAGGAGTGTGCCACTGTGCCTGGGCCTCCTGCTCCTTACCCTAGAACCAATTTGGTTTTGTCATACTAAGAATCCTGTGTTCCCACTGCAGTGACAACTGAACTGTTGTTTTTTAAATTGTCTTTAACGAGGAAGGGCCCCATTAAAAGGTGAACTTGTAATAAATTGGAATTTCAAGTAAACATTATGTGCTTGTGTTTATTAAAAAAGCCTATACTTGAAAATTGCTGAGAGGAGATTTTAGGTGTTATCATCATCATCACACAGTATGTGAGTCAATGCATATCTTAAACATCTGATTTAACCATTCCACATTATATACATGTATCAAAGTATCATATGCCATGTTAATAAATTTTTCCTTGTCAATTAAAAAGGTAAATTAAAAATTAGAAAACGTGCTGTTAATACTGATTTTTATAATTTTAAGTTGTAGTACTTCTGATTTAACTTCCCATATCATTATTGCTTCTATTTAAATTCTTTTATTTTTTCTTATAGCTGATGGGAAGATGCATCAGCTTAAAATGATGGATACAATGGATACTCTTAAAGGTGAGTGGGTGAATGAGTGATAAGAAGACATAAAACTAAAATCTTAAGCCTTTGCAATAATTTTTTAATAAATCCTAGTAAATGTTTATCTAGAATTACAAGCATAGCTATTCATAATGTACAAACTTGGAGAATACACAGAACATTTAAAGAGGACAAAATGAAATCACCCCTAGTTTAAAACCAAAGATGAATATAGACAATGCTCATGTTTTGACATATTTTATTACATATTTCAAAGTGGAATTTTTGGCTTTGGTTTTGTATTCAAATTATTTCATGGGTAATAAAATGCTAATCATATTTTATTAATAGATAATTTGTGTTTGTTGATATTGAGTTTCTTCCATGGACAAAAAAATCTATACTACTGTAATATTAAACAACTTCTCTTATCTCTTACTAAATAATATAATTTAGTCTGGCTTTCATTTTCTAGACATGCATGGAAACACCAATGCTATAAATAATCTAGTTACTTTACTGGCTATAGAACTAGGTGAAAATCTAGAAGAATGTATTGGAATAGAAGAGAACAAATCTGCATCTGGTTTGGGTGGTAGCTAATAGACAAAATAATTGAATTATTTTCTACATGATGAAATTTTGTGGTGAATGGTTACCAACTTCATATCCTAAAATTTGGTTTAGATTGGTTATCAGAGATATAATTCTGATCTTTGAACAAGTATTAATAATATCTGGTTCTCTTTCTGCCTGTTCTATTTATTTTATATACATTTTAAAACAAACTTCATTGTACAGCCTTGCTTTTTACTTTGAAACTGGAAAACCCAATGTGCAGAAATAGTGTCCTTATCTCAGATATGTGTGTGTATGCACATGATTGTTTATTGTATAAATATACTTTTGTCTCATCTTTCTTAAGGAGAGAAAGTTAATATTGAAAATCTAAGCAGTGTTTTAGAAAAGACAGGCATGGAGCTCACAAAAAAGGAATTTCAGAATCAACAAGAACAATTATCAGTTGATGGTAAGCATTTCTAGTATCATTGATATTTTCAGAGGAAGTTAGACTTATGTATGAGAATTTGTTGTTACATATATTTTGCTACACTGAATATGAGATTACAATCTCCTAATAATTTAATAGGATCTTGACTTTTGTGGTCACTACTATCATGAAGAGGGAGGGATTAAAGGGAAGAGAGAGAGAGAGAGCAAGAGCCAGACATTTTATGTTGTCTGATGAAAATATAGAATACCAGCTGTTAATTATTTTCTCCAAAAATGTCAATGCTCAGTTTGGTATGGTAGTGCATGCCTATAATATAACTACTGGGGAAACTGAGGCAGGTGATCGCCACTTTGAGGACAACCTAGACAACTTAGTGAGATCCTATTTCAAAATATAATAAAAATGGTTGGATATGTAGTTCAGTGGTAGAGCACTTGCCTAGCATGCCTGAGGCCTTGAGTTCAATCCCAAGTACCACAAAAGCAAAACAAAACACAATCTTGTCAAATTGGAATCTATCATTAAATTTCAATTCATAGAAAAATATAGCCAATCAAGGAACATTTGCTAAGTCACAGCATGTGATTATAATAATCAAAATCCAGATTACAAGAAACTACAGATTTAGCAATCTGGTATTGTCAACAGTTAAAGTACCAGGAAAAATTAGATAGACAAGGGATCTATAGATTGAAAGATAACTGAGGGACATAAAATCATTTCAATTGTAAAAAAATAAATAAAAAGGACATTATAAAGTTTATTATTGGGAATAAAAGATGGTAGAGTAGAGAGTGCAAGTATTACTGGCTCCTCAGCACTAGACCTACAAAGAGGGAAGACAGCTTCTCTGTGAGAAGGGTAGCCAAAGAATCACACTGAAATTCAATGCTAAACCATAAAAAAATTTTTTTTAGATACAGTTACCTGAACATAAGAAATAATAAGTAAGAGAAGCACCAGGTTGGGTGGGGCAATGTGGCCACCAGTGGTGGTCATGAGGGGGAAGGACAGCATGATTAGATACCACTGGCAGATAAAGAAGTTATTTTTAAAAAATGATGGAGAAAAACGTGAATTAGTGAGGAAGGCTTATGTTAATGGACTCAGAGTTGGTAAGGGAATAGACTTGGTGAAAACAAATCAAAGATTGGCCACTTCCCCACTGGAAAACACTCCTAGGCAGGGAAACTGACACCATAGTTTTGTTCTGTGCCCTGGTAGAGAAAGTCACCTCAGTGCTCTGGGTCACCTGTAGTCCCACAAACAGCTATACCCCCACCTCAGAGCTCCTCAGGATCAGGGGAAAGCAGAGGCAATCTGAATGGCCCACCTGGGCCTCAGAGCCCTGCAGGGAAAAGTGGACCAGACCTGAGTGGTAGCAGGGGAGCACCTCAAGGGAGAGGGGACTTGTGATCTGGATGGTCCACCCTGGCCTTGGAGCTCCTTGGGGAAAAGCAGACTGGTGACCGAAGCAGCTGGCCCCAATCACAGAGCTCCATAGGAGAGAGTGATCTGAGTGCACCTAGCAGCCCTGTACCCACCCTCTGAAATCCAAAGAATCATTAGAAATGATTTGAAAAATTTATACTCTAATAAATGGCAAAATTTTCATCAAGTAATGAAATTGAAACAGCATTCAAAACCTACCAAAAAAGAAAAGCCCAGGATGATATGGAATCTTAGCTGAGATCTACCAGACCTTTAAATAACAACTAACACCAGTCTTTCTCAAATTGTTCCATGAAATTGAAAGATAGGGAACACTTCCAAATACATTCTAAGTCACTAGTATAAACTTGATACCCAAACCAGACAAAGACACATCTAGCAAAGAAAGCAATCAACCAATATCCTGATGAACATAGATACAAAAATCTTCAATAAAATGTTTAAAAAAGGGGGCTGGGGTTGTGGCTTAGTGCTAGAGCGCTTGCCTAGCATGCATGAGACACTGGGTTTGATTCTCAGCACCACATAAAATAAATAAATAAAATAAAAGGTCCATCAACAACTAAAAAAACATTTAAAAAGATGTTTAAAAAAACCACATTTAAAAACACATCAAAAAGATAGAAAGACAACATTCATGCATAGACAAAATTACTATTGTTAAAATAGCCATATTAATAAAAGTAAACTGCAGATTCAGTGCAATCCCATCAAAATACCAATGACATTCTTCACAGAACTAGAGAAAACAGTTCTAAAATTCATTTGGAAGAATGAAATACCCAGAATAGCCAAATCAATTCTGAACAAGAAAAGTGATGCAGGAGGCATCATAGTACCTTATCTCAAATTATATTACAGGGCTATAGTAGCAAAAAAATATGGCACTGGTATCAAAATAGACATTAAGATCAATAGAATAGAATAGCAGACAGAAACAAACTCAAATATACACAGCCATCTGATACTTGACAAAGGTAACAAAAATATATTTTGGAGAAAAGACAGCTTTTTAAATAAATGGTACTGGGAAAACTAGGTATTCATATGTAGAAGAATGAATTTAGATCCCTATCTTTGACCATGCACAAACATCTGATCAAAATGGATCAAAAACTTAGGAATTAGACCAGTAATCTTGCAGCAGCTAGAAGAAAATAAAGGGAATGCTCTGTCATATAAGTGCAGGCACCAATTTTCTCAACAAGACCCTTAAAGGTCAATAAATAAAACCAAGAATCAGTAAGTGGGGTACCTGCAAATAAAAAGCTTCTGCACAGCAAAGGAAATGATTAAGAGAGTGAAGAGAGAGCCTACTGAATGGGAGAAAATCTTTCCCAACTACTCCTTTAACAGGGGATTAAATTTGAGAATATATAAATAACTCAAAAAACTTAATGCCAAAACAAAACAAAAACAAACAACAAAAAAATCAAATAGCTCAATCAATAAATGGGCAAAAAATCTTAGCAGATGCTGATCAAAAGAAGAAACACAGGTTGCCAAGAAATATATGGGAAAATGTTTATCTCTAGCAATTAAGGAAATGCAAACCAAAACTATACTGAGATTTCATCTCACTCCAGTCAGAATGGCAATTATCAAGAACATGAATAATAGATGTTTGTAAGGAGTGGGGAAAGGTACACTCTTACATTGTTGGTGGGACTACAAATTAGTACACCATTCTGGAAAGCAGTATGGATATCCCTCAAAAAACTAAGGATGGAACCACCATATGATCCAGCTATTCCATTCCTCAGTATTTATCCAGAAGATCTAAAATCAGCATACTATAGCAATAGAGCCACTTCAATGTTTATAGCAGCACAATTCACAGTAGCCAATTAAAAGGTTGATTATGGAATCAACCCAGATGCCCATCAATAGATGAATGTATTAAGAAAATGCGGCACATACAAATAGAATTTTTTCATAAAGTGAAATAATGGCATTTCTTGGCAAATGGATGAAAATTTTAAAAATCATGCTAAAAAGACTCAGAAAATCAAAGATTGAATGTTGTCTCTCATATGTGTAAGCTAGAGCAAAATAAGGGAAAGAAGGCAGTGGGGGAGAGAATCTGATATCAAAAGGATATAGTGAAGATCAGTGGAGTTGAGGTAGGAGAATGAGAGGGAGGAAGGAAAGGAAAGGGGAAGATAAATTAACAGTCATATTCCTATATAAAGATACTAAAAGGAATTTTACTTTTATGTATCTGTAGAAGAAAAGAAGTTTAATAGAGTAGATGAAGAAGAATAGAGGAGGAAGAAAAGGGAGGGGTTAGGGCTTGAGATCAAATTCCTTGTATGTACAATTTTGTCAAAATGGGCCCAGTTACTATGTATCATTATAATGCTCTAACAAAAAAGGATAATTGTTTGAGCGAAATGTATAAAAACTGAGATGTCAACATAAACTTGATTAGTTGATAATATAATAAATAATTTAAAAAATTTAACATGATAATGGTTTAATAGTCATTTTTAGTGTCCCTATATTTTAGTGTAATACATTTTGAAATATGTATGATATAATATGGTATCTAATATTTGCCTCTAAACAATCAGGGTAGGATAGCAAGAGTAGGTGGGAGTGTAGACAAGTTTAAAAAGGACATTATTTTCTAATATCACAATAATTTATATGAAAAGTGTTCTAATTCTCTCGCTTCCATTTGAAACAGCTAGCATGCAAAATTATAAATTAGAATTTAACTTTACAAATGTATTTATAAAATGTTGGAATCTTTAACAGTATAAATAAACATATTTGCTTTTTATTATTGAATGAAAACTAAATCACAGGAAGCTGATAGATGTAATGGAGGCTTTTAAAAGCAAGATGGAAAGGACAGTATATTTTAATGCTTTTGCTTTGATTCTTGTACTATTAGTCATTAGACTGTCAGTTTGCCCCAATATCTTAATTTTTTCATTGTTCCTTTATATTGCTTATCACTTAATATCTCATAGGAAACTTATGTATCATGGAAAGAATTTCCAATCTGATAAATGATGAAGAAAAAAAGTCCTTTGAGTCTATGCAGCAAAAAAGTGAACTAAAGAAATCAGGATTTTATCAGCAATGGAGACTACTTCCTAACTAATCTGGACAATGAGACTGAACCTTATTAGTCTAAAGTTTTAGTATTAGATTGTTTACTTTTAGTGGTATAATTTATTCAGCTAATTAATGTTTACTGAGTTCTAGGTAATTCTCTAAGTGTGGGAGATACACAGGATTGAATCAGACAGTATTCTTTCTTTCATGGAGCTCACATTTCCTTAGTAGGTGGGGAAGAAATTAATAAAAAATGAGATAATTTATAAAGCAATAGGTACTTTTAAGAAAAAAATGTTAATATGACCGAAAGTGGCTGATGCCATTACTTTAGAAAGGCTGGTTAGGGAATGCCTGATAGAAAGTGGTATCTGAGCTGAGGTTTGAAATCAGCCTCCTTTTAGAACTTTTGCTGAGCAGACTCTTCTTAAACCTAAGTGTAATGAAATATGTTATACTTAAAATTCTAGTATTAGACCTCATTGCCAATTGGATAGATTTTGAACATAGTAGTGATTATTTTTGTGTTGTGGAGTCAAAATAGCTTTTTCATGGTCCATCCTCTTTCCTCAGAGAAGGATGATATCATTCTAACTGAAGTGAGATGAAATCTCAGTGTAGTTCTGAGTTGCATTTCCCTAATTGCTAACAATGTTGAACTATTTTTCCCATATATTTGTTGACCATTTGTATTTTTTCTCCCCCTGGCCTTTTTATGGGGTTAAGTTTTTAAAATTTATTTACATGTTCTTGATATTAATCCTCTGTTAGAAGAGTAACTGGTAGAGATTTTCACCCATTCTCTAGGCTACACTTTCATGCTCTTATTTCCTTTACTATGCAGAAATTTTTAAATTTGATGCTGTCCTACTTATTTCTTCTAGGTTTTATTTCCTATGTGTTAAGGGAGTCAGTGCCTGTGTCAATATGTTGGAGTGTTGACACTGTTTTCTTCTAGCATTGTGAAATCATGTCTAATGCCTACATCTCGGATGTACTTTGAGTTGACTTTTGAGTAAAAATCAGGGATTTAGTTTCATTCTTCTACATATGGACATCCAGTTTGCACAGCACCATTAGTAAAAGGCTATATTTTCTCTAACATAAGTTTTTGGGATTTTTGTCAAGTATCAGATGACTCTGTGTGGGTTTATCTCTGTGTCTTCTGTTGTATCCCATTGGTCTTCATGTCTGTTTTGATGCCAATACCATGCTGTTTTTGTTACCATGTCTCTGTAGGATGATTTGAGCTCTGGTATTGTGAAACCTTCTGCACCACTTGTACTGCATGGGATTGCTTGGCTATTCTGAGTCTTTTGTTCTTCCAAATGAGTTTGAGAACTGTTTTTTCTAGTTCTGTGAAAAATGTCATTAGTATATTGATGGAGATTGCACTGAATCTGTAGTTTACTTTTGTTAATATGACCATTTTAACAATAGTAATTTTGTCTATGCATGAACATTATCTTTCCATATTCTAGTGTTGGAAGTAGTTGTAAAAAGAAAAAACATTGAACAGATAGGTATGTGTGTGTAGTAGTATCAAATTTACCATACTACAAATCGAGATATGCAATCAATGTGGTGTACTTTAATTTTTCTAAATAAATTAATTTCTTAATCTTCCATCTTACTCTGGCTGTGGGTAGCATGTTGGAAAATGGAAATGTAGGACTCCAGTTGTACCATTAAAAGCAACCCAATTTCTTCTGTTTTGAAAGAAGAGTGGTATCTTTTTGGTAGACTTTTTAATAAACTTTCAGTGTTCACTTCTTTGCCCTCTCCCCTTCAGAAAGGCACCACAGAATAAGGAAAATTATAGATATCCTTCTGGTAGTAGAGAAAGGCAGCCAGACATTGTGTTTTCATTTGGGTTAATACTCTTTTTAGCAATTTCTCATATTTCAAGTATTTCCAGGGATCCTGCTGACCTTTCCTGCTGAAGTCCACTGCTTGAGAAACTTGCCTGTTTTTTCCAGCAAAGTCAAGGTTTTGTGGTTCTTCCTTTATGAGCTTGGCTCATCCTTAGCATTCACTGGTGATGAGATCCTCTAAGTCTCAGTCAAGTATCCTGTCAATTCCCAGACTGAGCTGTCTACCCCATAACCTCTGTTAAGGGTCATCTTGCCCCTTTACGTGGTATACTATGGCAGCCCATTCATAAGGGAATGACTGAATTCTTTCTACATGGCACAAAAACCAAGGGAGCCAAGGAATGGCTTATCTCCTGCCTGCTATTTGCCTGTATACACTATGCCATCATATTTATTTTGTACAATGGCCTACTGATGCCTGGGTACTCTGTGAGGTGTTGTCTTCACCAAATTCCAATAGAAAGCATGAAACAAGCCTAGTTTGCTTTTGTCTTATCCTTACGCCCATTAAAACAGTATATCTGGAGTTTTTCTTCTATCTTACCTCCTCTCAAAGGTTGATTTGGAGAAGAAAGCTGAGGGTTGGAGAGATGGAAATGAGCAGCCAGTAGCAAGAACACTTAAACCTTCACAGTCTCAATAAAAAGAGATAAATAGATGAAAGAGAAATAAATGAAAGATGAGAGACAGGCAGGCAGAGCCCTATAAATATTTCTCTTCCCAGGTGCACTTTCTTAAACCGTAAAGTTGAATTTTCCCTTTCTCCTCTTATTAAGTAAGATATAGATGGAGGAAAAGAGTTTCCTTTATGTGATTTTTGGCCTCTCAAACTTCTAGTTATAGTAAAACTAAATGTCTGACTTTCAAGTTTTGTTTGTAATAATAGATTTTCAAAGTTAAAAGTATTCTTTTCTCTGAGGTCATATGAATTCTATAGCAGAACAGGAAAAGTTTTCATGGAATAAAGGAATGTGGAAAAGTACATTGATAGTATTTTAAAATACTGTGCCTTCACATGATAATGTGTAACTAACAATTTCTTCAAGGGTATAAAAGATTTTTATCTTCCTTCCATACTTTTATGGAGATAGATAGTCCTAGCTGTAGGGCAAATCTGAAAAGCACTTCTTTGTAAAACTTGAACTAGTTTATTCTGTTTCTCCCTCTCTGTGAGTTGAATTTTGCCTTATTTTTAGCTACTAGTAAGATATATCAGAATTAAATCTTATCTAGTTTGAAACATTCTAAAATGAATGTATGATAAATTTAGAGAATAACTCTCCTTTTATCTCTTGTTACATTATTTTCCTAATCACTTGACAAAGAATCATGCTACTCTCCAAGATATGGATCCAATATAATTTATCTTTCTTTGGCAGAATTTCTCATATTTTCACATATTCATATTGGCAGAATTCATATGTATTTTAATAAAATTTCCTAGAGGAGTGACAGAATGTATTTTATGCAGGCTAAATTGTGAAATGCAGAACAATCACTAATGATGTGGTTAGCATAGACAATAAAACTAGTTTGGGTTAAAAAGGAAAATCAGCTCTCCTTTTGCTCAGAAGTAATTATTAAATAACTAAACAGAAACTTCTCAAAGGAAGAAATACAAATGGTCAACAAATATATGAAAAATGTTCAATATCTCTAGTGATTAGAGAAATGCAAATTAAAACTACACTGACATTTTATCTTACTCCAGTCAGAATGACAATTATCAAGAAAACAGGTAACAATAAATGTCAGGGAGGATGTGCAGAAAAA
Source organism: Geosciurus inauris (assembly GCA_004024805.1). Classification (NCBI taxonomy): domain Eukaryota; kingdom Metazoa; phylum Chordata; class Mammalia; order Rodentia; family Sciuridae; genus Geosciurus; species Geosciurus inauris. The sequence continues at coordinate 15,021 of PVHX01020564.1, forward strand.
TGCACACTCATACATTGCTGGTGGGACCTCAAATCATTGCAGCCACTCTGGAAAGCAGTATGGTGATTCCTCAGAAAGCTTGGAATGGAAGCAGTGTTTGACCCAGCAAATCCCACTCCTTGGTATTTTCAAAGGTTTTAAAATCAGCATGCTACAGTGATGCAGCCACATCAATGTTTATAACAGCTCAATTCACAATAGCTATGCTATGGAGCCAACATAGGTGCCCTTCAACAGATGAATGGATAAAGAAAATGTGATACATATACACAATGGAATATTACTCAGCCATAAAGAAGAAAGGCTTTATGACATTTGCCAGTAAATGGATGGATTCTGGAGACTTAACATGCTAAGTGAAATAAGCCAGTACCCAAAAGCCAAAGGTCAAACGCTTTTGCTGATATGGGGAAGCTAACCTACAATAAGGGGGAGAGGAAGAATAGAAATCTATTGGATTAGACAAAGGAGAATGAAGGGAAGGGAGGGGTGATAGGAAAAGGAAATACAGTAGAATGAATCTGACATAATTTTTCTATGTATAAATATAGTGAATCCCACCATTGTGTACATCCACAAGACTGAGGTCCTAATTAGAATAAGATATATTCCATGCCTTTGTATAATTATGTCAAAATGGATTCTACTATCATGTATGACTATATAAAAAAAAACAATAAAAAGAAGTAATTATTAAAATGCACCATCACCTGCTATATGCCTGACAGAGTTCTAGGTCTTTTCACATGTATGACTTTATCTTCACAGATACTCTGTGAAACAGGATCATCTTAATTTCATACAATGGAAAACTGAAAATCAAAAAGTTAGGTTACTTAAGTAAATTCAAGTAAAATAAATAATGAAGAATGATATTCAAATCAATGTGTTCATACTCCAACAATATTTTTCAGCTCACTAGAACTTCTTATTTTTATCATAAGAATAATGCACTAAAAATTAATTCTGTTCCCTTCAGGAACTTTTGATGTGTATATTTATTTCCCAAATAAGACTTAAAGGACGTAAGCTTAATTTTAACAGTATTCCATCTTAAGTCTTGCCAAAAAAGTCTATAATTCATAGGAAAAAATAAGTGAAACATTTTATCATGGAAAGGGTTTTCATATTTTCCTCTTTACCTAGGAGAGAGAATTGATATCAGAGACTTGGACAATGTGCTAGAAAACATGGGAATTGAACTCACCGAAGAAGAATTTGGAGAACTGAAAAGAAACCTTCCAGTTGATGGTAACTCATTTTAGACATTAAAGAAAATCCTTCATGAAATCTTGGTTTTGAAGGTTTTAAATATATTTCTGAAATACAACTACTTTATAATGATAAACTTGAAAAATACCAGAATAAATTCAGTCTAGAGTAAGAGCAAATCCTTTCTTCATACATTTGACTAGATTAATTCTAATACCATCTTTCACATAAATGAATGTTTAGGAAGCAGAATAAAAAGGTGGAGGAGGAAAGTTGATGTCTATATACCCTTTCCACTTTCTACATATATTTCTGTATTCTGAATCAGCCCCCTAATACTACTGAAACTTCTCTAAGAACACCAGTTACTTATTATTTATCAATTACATTAGATATAGTTTTTTTAAACAGGGGTTCTTTGCTTTTTTTTTAATACTTTAAGTCATAGATGAACACAATGCCTTTATTTAATTTATTTATTTCTACATGGTGCTGAGGATCGAACCCAGTGCCTGCACTTGCTAGGCAAGTGCTCCACCACTGAGCCAGAGCTCCAGCCCTCTTTGCTGTCTTTGACATTGTTGATAATTCTGACCTTGAAATTTTATTCCTTTGGTTTCTGTGTTGTTCTCTCAATCTGGATCTTTTATTCTGCTCTGTTTTTTATTTAACATACTCTCTAGGAAATCTCATTGATATCTATGGTTTTACCTATCACCCGTAGGTTGATGATTTTCAAATCTGTTTTTTTTTTTTCTTTCTTAACATAGACCTCTTTCCTGGGCTTTTCTCCAAATGTGTTTAGACATTACCGCTTGGATATTTCATAACAGACATCATTTTGGACATATTTTTAAAGGAATTTATTATTTCTTTTCCCATTGTTCTACTCCTGAATTCTGTCTTATTTGTGCTATTGTGATTTATTTACCTAAAGTAGTTATGTGGAATTCATTGTTTGATTCCTTACTATTTCCTATCACTTACTATCTGGTCTGCCCACTTCACAATGCCAGTTTTACCTCAAAATTACTACACATACATGGATGAGTGGATTGATGGATTGCTATATAACAGAATACCAATAGTACAATATTAACTGTAGAATCTAAACGACGCGCACATGGGCATTCATTGAACACTTCTTTCAAAATTTCACAGTATGTTTGTAAATAAACCTTTTTTAAAAAGATCCACGTATAAATCCATCGATGTCTTTCTGTCCTTTTTGCCATTTCAGGTCCTTTCATTCCTGGCTTCAGCTATTTTGATGGCTTCTACAAGATGGCCATCAGAGTGCTCCATATAAAATGCAAATCTGACCACATTATGTCTTAATTTAAAATCATTTATTGACTTTCAGTCATATACTAAAAAATGTTTTAAGTTCCTTATGATTTGGATTCTGTTTATCTAATCCACTATTTTACCCTGTAATAATAGTGAACTTTTATTCCATTATTTATAATGGAATATAATCACTTCCCCTTCATCTGATTAACTCTTCCTCATTGCTTATCAGAGTTGAGAAATACCATTATCAGGAAGATTTTCCTTAACTACTCAATAGCAGTAGATACTTCTTTTCTATTTATCCACACTAACTATATGTGTTTTCATGAACTTGACATATTTGTATTGTAATTGTATATTTACATTTATTTGCTTTCCTTGTCATTTTAATGTGAGCTTGAGAATAGGGAAGGATATATTATTTATTCTATACCTGGAAGAGTTTTTGGCATATTAAGTAGGCACTCCATAAATCTTGAATGAGGGGAGGACAAGTGACTGAGAAAATGAATGAATGAATAGATACTGATAAAGTGACTCCTGAGAAAATGAACAACTTGGTGCTGGGGTTGTGGCTCAGTGGTAGAGTGCTTGCCTAGCATGTGTGAGGAACTGGGTTCAATCCTCAGCACCAAATAAATAAATAAATAAACAAATAAATAGTGTTGTATCCATCTACAACTAAAAAAAATTTAAAAAAAAATGAAGAACTTCATTTGGTCAGGAAACTAATATTTATTTCTGGTATGCTTTAAGCACTTATCTGCAGCAATCCTGATTGACATGGAGAATCAAAGGCTGTTTAGAAATAAACTGTAAACAAACTTATTGTCTTATTTTTTTTCACCAAAGACCCCAGTCATTACATTCATGGCATTACCAGAATTGAGGATCTTTAAAGAATTGATGGTTTTTCTATCATGTTTTAAAGGAAATATCATAGCTCAGTAAGAATATATATTTCCCTGGGCCAGATGTTATAGTTCAGTGATCAAGGGCCAATTTACTAATGTATAATTAATACTTGAAACTAAGAATTATGCAATTAAAAGTGAACCTAAATAATGATGTGTAATAACAAACTTTGACCTAGGTTCTGAATCATAATTTAAAAATATTTTTTCCTTAATTTCTGTTATCTTATAGCTAAAGGGAAGACTGATCTCAAATCATTGATGGATACAGTACAAGTCATTACAGGTTGGTGAGAAAATACTATAAATTTAAGATCCTAATTTTTTACACTAAACTATATTTTTCTGTGATAAGTATTTATTGACGTGTATAATTATGTCATCCTTTGTCTAGCTTAAAAATTACCACAAAGTGAACATTTCCTCATACTTAGTTGTATTAGTAAGCTTTTTGTTGGTATGACCAAAGTACCTGACATGAACAACTGAAAGGAGGCAAGATTTATTTTGGCACATGGCTTTAGAGGTTTCAGTCCATGTCAGCTAGCTCCATTGCTTTGGGCTTGAAGTGAGGCAGAATATCATGGCAAAAGGGTGTGGTTCGTGGCAGCCCAGAAGCAGAAAGACAGATGGGGAGTGAACAAGAGAAAGAAAAAGAGGAGAGAGGAGGTGGGGAGGAAAGGAAGAGGGAGGGAGGAAGAAAGTGAGAGGAAGAAATAGAGGAAGAGTCCAGAGAGAAATAAACCATTTCAGAGCCTGTCCCTAGTGACCTGCTTCCTCTAGTTAGGTCCCATCTCCTAGTAGTTCATTCACATGTCAATGGATTAATGTACTGATAAGGTCAGATCCTTCATGATCCAATTCTTTCTCCAAAGTCCCACTTCTGAACATTGCTGCATTGGGGACCAACCCTTTAACACATGGGACTTTAGGGAACATTCCAAATCCTAATGATAACACCATTTAACTACAACCAGATCATGGAACAGAAGATTGTCAGTAATCCGTAAGACCCCTATGTGATAGCATAATCACTCCCCCTTTACATTTGGAGGTAATTACAGTTGGCTCTCCTTATTCCTGGGTTTCAGATCCACAAATTGAAACATATTTAATCAAAAATATTTGGAAAAAATGATATATACTGAACAACTGCACACATTTTAATTACCATTATTCTTTAAACAATATAGCATAACTTTTCATAGCATTTATGTTATATTATGTATTATAAGTAATGTAGAGATAAGAAAAACAGAAGGATATGTGCAGGTTATATGCAAATGCTACATCGTGTATGAGACTTAATTATCTGCAGATTTTTGGTAAAATTTTAAAAAGTGTTTCATTCTTTTGATTAACAAGTAATAACTGCAGATATTTAGGGATATAGTGCAATATTTTAACACATGTATACAGAATCTACTGTTTAAATCAGGGTAATTAACATTTCCATCTCCTTATCATTTATGTTTGGAGCCTTTGAGTTCCTCTCTTCTAGTTCTTCATAAAAATATAAAATAGGTTACTGTGAACTGTAGTCACCCACTGTGCTATGGAACATTAGAAATTATTCTTTTCATGTTTGGATGCCATTATTAAACATCCCTATCTTTTTCCTTTCCTCTCACTTCTTCCTAACCTCTAGTAATCATTATTCTACACTCAAACCAACTTTCTTTTTAGTTTCTACATGTGAGAGAGAATATGCAATATTTATCCTCCTGTGTCTGGCTTATTTCACTAAACAATGTCCTACATTTCCATCCATTTTGCTGCAAATGATAGAATTTAATTATTCTTTATGGTTGAAAATGTTCCATTGCATATGCATACCACATTTCTTTATCCATTTATTCATAGACCGTACCTGGTTGATTCTATACCTTGGCTATTGTGAAATAATGCTACAGTGAACAGCAGTGGATGTTCTCTCTTTGATGTAGTGATTTAGTCATTGGGAGATTAAATCCCACTCAGTGGTGAGATTGCGGGATCATGTGGTAGTTTGTTTAGCTTTTAAGGAAAGTTTCATACTGTTTTTTATAATGCCTGTACAAATTTATACTCCCACCAAAAATGTATGAGTTCCCCTTTCTCTGTATCCTTACTGGCATTTGTTAATAATAATAATTTAAAAATATAAGTATTATTATTATTATTGGTCTTTTTGCTTATAGCCATTCTTGCTGGAGTGAGATGTTATCTCATTGTGGTTTTTTTAAAAATATTTTTTAGTTATACATGGACACAGTGTCTTTATTTTGTTTTGTTTATTTTTATGTGGTGCCGAGGATCGAACCCAGTGCCTCACGCAAGCGAGGCAAGCACTCTACCACTGAGCCACAATCCCAGCCCTTTTTTTATATCTTTATTTTGTTTACTTACTTTTTTGTGATGCTGAGCATCGAACCCAGTGCCTCACATGTGAGGGGCAAGTGCTCTGCTACTGAGCCACAACCCCAGCCCAGGACCCCATTCTTGTTTTGCATTTCCCTGATGATTAGTCATGTTGAATATTTCTTCTTTTGAGAAATTTTTGTTTAGATCTTTGGCCAATTTTAAAATCAGATTATTTAATGATTTGTGGAACTTTTTTGAGTTCCTTATATTCTGAATATTAATCCCTTTTTGGATAATTAATTTACAAATATTTTCTCAATTTTATGGGTTGTCTCTTAACTCAATCATTCTATTTGCTGTACAGAGCTTCTTGGCTTGGTTCAATCCCATTTGTCTAGTTTTGCTTTTGTTTCCTTGGCTTTTGATGTCTGATCCAAAAAATCATCACCAATTACAATGCCTTGAAATGTTTCCTTTGGGTTTTTTTCTAGTAGTTTCTAGAGTTGATTTTGGTATATGGTGAGAGACTGGAGTCATTTCAGTCTTCTTCATATGAATAGATAATTCTACCTGCATCATTTATCAAAGATGCATTTTTATAATATAGGTTTTTGGTTTTATAATATAGGCTTTAGATAGGTGGGTTTATTTCTAGGATGTCTATTTTGTTTCAGCAGTCTGTGTGTTTTTAGGCCAGTACCATGCTTTTTTGGTTATTATATTGGTATTACATTTGGTAGTATATATTGGAATCAGGTATTTTGATTTATCCAACTTTGTTCTTTTTGTTCAAGACTGCTTCAGCTATTTGAAAGTTTTCATCCTTCTATATAAGAAGTGTTATTGATATTTTGATAGGGATTTCATGGATTCTAATACATTGCTTTGGGTAGTGTGGACATTTAAAAAATATTATTTCTTCCAATCCATGGCCATAAGTGATCTTTCCATTTCTTTGTGTCATCTTCAATTTCTTGTCACCAGTGTTTGTAATTTTAAATACGAACATCTTTTGCTTCCTTGATTAAATTTGTTCCTCAGTATTTTGATTTTTATAGCTATTCTAAGTAGGATTGCTTCATGATTTCTTTTTCAACAAGCTCATTATTGGTGTGTAAAAAATGCTACTGATTTTTGAATGTTGATTTTGTATCCTGCAACTTTGCTGAATTTGTTTATCAGTTCTAATAGTCTTTTGGTAGAATCTAGATATTTCTACATACAGAATTAAAGTGTCTGAAAACAGGGATAGTTTGGTTTCCTCCCTTCATATTTGTATGCCTTTTATTTCTTTTTCTTGCCTAATTGCTCTGGCTAAAATTTTCAAAACTATGTTGAATAAGAATGGTGAGAGTGGACATACTTTTCTTGTTCCAGATCTTAGAGGAAACGCTTTCAGCTTTTCTCCATTCACTATGTTGTTAACTGTGGGTTAGTCATATAGAGCTGTTTTTATTTTGAGGTAGGATCATAATAAACCCAGTTTTTTCAGTGTTTTTATCATGAAGTGATGTTGAATTTTATCCAATGCTTTTTCTGCATCTATTGAGGTGATCAAATGATTTTTATCCTTCACTTTGTTGATGTGATTCATTACATTTATTGATTTGTATACAATGAAATATCCTCACATATCTAAGGTATTTCCCACTTGATCATAGTAAATGATCATTTTTGTTGTTGTTTTGTCTGATTTTGTTTTGGGGATAATGCTGAACTTACAGAATGAGTTTAGAATTCCTTTCTTTCAATTTTTTTGAGAATTGGTGTTAGTTCTTTTTTAAAAGCTTGGTGGAATTCAGCAGTGAAGCCATCAACTCCTGGACTTTTCTTTATTGGGAGATGTTTTATTACTTATTCAATATTACCACTAATCATTGGTCTGGTCAGATTTTCAATATTCATGGTTCAGTTTTGGTAGGTTTTATGTGTTTAGAAATTTATCTGTTTCTTCTAAGTTTTTCCATTTGTTGGCATGTTTGTTTATAATAATCCCTAATGATTCTTTGTATTTCTGTGGTATCAGTTGTAATGTCTCCTTTTTAATTTCTGATTCTATTTATGTGGGTTTTCTCTCTTTTTTCTTGGTAGTCTACCTAAAGTTTGTCAGTTTTGTTTATTTTTTCATAAAACTAATTCTTCATTAACTTTTTTTGTATTTTTTCTCTATTTCATTTATTTTTTTGGCTCTGATTTTTGGCATTTCTTTCCTTCTACTACTTTTGGGTTTTGTTGCTTTTTTCTAGTTCTTCAAGATGCATCATTGGGTTGTTTATTTGACATCTTTCCCTTTTCTGATGTTGGTACTTATTGTTTTCAGTTTCCCTCTTGGTACTGCTTTTGTTGTATCCATTAGTTGTGGCATGTTGTATTTCCATTTTTATTTGTTTCAAGAAATGTTCAATCTCCATATATTTGTACAATTTCTAAAGGTTTTTTTTGCTTTTATTTCTAATTTTGGGATTTTCATTTTTTAAAATAATTTGTTAAGAATTGCTTTGTGGTTTAATAATATGGCTTATCCTAGAGAATGTTCCATGTATTGATAAAAAGAATGTGTATTCTGCAGCTGTTTGATGAAATGTTCTGTGAATGTTGTTAGGCCTGAGTATAATTTAATTCTCATGTGTACTTTTAAATTTTTTGTCTGGATAATCTGTCCATTAATGAAAGTGTGTGTTTAAGTTGATTGCTATTATTCTATTGGTGCTTATCTCTACCTTTAGATGTTATATTTGTTTTATAAAATTGGGTGCTCTGGCATTAGGTATGCATACATTTACAATTGTTATATCTTCTTATTTAATTCTTGATCTTTATAATGTGGCCTTCTTATTTTTTTGCAGTTTTTATCTTAAAATCTATTTTGTCTGATGTAGATCTGACTACTCCTGCTCATGCTTTTGGCTTCATTTTGTGTGGAAAACTTTTTCCATCTTTTACTTTTAGTCTGTGAGTATTATTACTGGTGAAGTCAGTTTCTTATAGGAATCATGTTGTTGGGTCTTGGGCTTCATTTGTTTTTAAATCCTTTACCAGTCTATATCTTTGAAATTGGGAATTTAGTTCATTTACATTTAAGGTTGTTATCATTAGGTAACAACCTAGATGATGCAAGTTCTGACCCTGAAGCAAAGGTACAATGGAGACTCTAGGTAATTCACGTTCATAGGCTCCATGACTGTGGTACCCATGGAACTCTCCTCTCACTAGGTTTGCAGGTATGTGCTACAATGCAGCCTATGTGGATTTTCCCATTCACCTTTCCCCCTATAATTGGTACTCTCCTTTGGTCAGGAAACCATGATTACAGTTGCTGGTGTGCTTTATTGCACTTTCTATACTGCTATCCCAGGTTTCCTAGTTTTACAGGGTTCCTGCCTTTCCCTTGCTGGATTCCAGTGCCACTTGCCTCAAATGCAGCTGTTTATTTCTTGTTATTGTTTTGTGGAGGCGTGAGTACTGGGCACCTCTGTTCAGCCTGCTTTCCCCTTTTCTTCCTTTCACAGATTTTGGTATCTATAAAGGTCCCTAGAATTAATCCTTTCTGTGTACCAAGGAACAGCTATACTATTTTGAGTTCTGGAGCCACAGAATTACTAGTTTTGCCTGTTTTGAGCTTTATATGAATGGAAACATAAATCTATATCCCACTATTTCTTACTCTTTACTTACTCTCTACATGTTATTCTCTGAGATTCATCTGTATTGTTACATGTGGCAGTGGTTTATTATTGCTGTATACTGTTAATACTAATAAACTGTAATCAAGTAGAGATCTTTAAGGAGCTTATTTTGACAAAGGGATGATTTTCATTAATTTTTTATACCTGAATATATTGTCGTATAATGTTTCATAGATAAATATATGGAAATTTACTTCTCCATTTTACTGTCAAGGGACATCTTCAGTTTTAGGCAATTGCAAACCACATATCACTATGAATATGTCTGTACATACCTTTTGATGTACATATGTGCATGATTCTTTGGCTATGTGTCTAGAAATGAAATTGTTGTGTTATAAGATAGGATTATATATACTTTATTAGATATTGTCCATTGGTTTTCTAAAGTAATATCATTTTACATTTCAACCAACAGTGTATGAGTGATCTTATTGGTTTACATTCTTGGTATTATATGATACTATCTATGTTTTCTATTTTAGCCATTTTGATGGGCATGTTATAGTTTCCCACTGTGTTTATAATTTTCATCTGTATTTCCCTAATGATTAATGATGTTGAGCACCAAAATTTATTGGTTGTTTGGGTAATCTTTTTTGTAAAATTCCTGTTTATGTCTGTTACCTAGTTTTCTGTTTGAATATCTGTATTTTACTTTTTGAATATTTTTAATGCTGTCTTTTCCTTATAATATTTAATTAATTATATACTTAATTATAATTTATAACTTATAATTTTATAATTTTAAAAATGTATTCTGGATACAAATACATTGTAAGTTATAAATTACAAACACAGAATAAAAATTAAAAAAAAATTAAAAAAAAAATTACAAACACATCACTGTATGTATTTAATTTTCACTTAAATTATATCTTTTAAGGAACAGAAGTTCCTATTATTTATGTAGGTGAATCAACCTTTTCTTATAAAGTGTTTGGGATCCTGTTTAAGAAACTTTAGTATACATCAAAGTCATGAAAAATATTTTCCTATTTTATCTTCTGGAAGCTTTATTATTTTATTTTTATATTTTGATATATAATTCAGTCATTTAATTTTTCTTTATCATGTGGGGCAAGAATCACAAATCCATTTTTTTCTAAGTGGATATTGAGCACTATTTATTGACAAGATGATATTTCTCCCCACTGCAGAATAAGGCTACCTTTTTCATAAATCAAAAACCATAAATGTAGTGGTACATATGGAGTTTTTAATCTGTTCCTTTGGTCTGATTGTCTATCTTTTCATGTATACTATCTTAATGTCTTTTATATGTCTTTGTATCTGAAGTGTAAAGTCCTCCAAATTTGTTACACTTCTTTAAGATTGTCCTGCTATTTTTGACTTTCTATATTTCCATATACATTTTATAATCAGGTTTTAATTTCTCCCAGATTATTGGAGTTTTCACTGGATTTAGATCAATTTACAGAGAATTGACTTCTTTATAATATTGAGTTTGCTAATTTATGAAAATTATATGTGTGCTGGTACAATGACTCTGAAAAACATCACCAGCAAGTGTGTAGCATTTTCTAGTTTTCATCATACAGATTCTCTCACCATTGCTGGTTTTAAGCTATAAATAATCTGAGAGAAGAAAAAAGCTCAAAAATTCCTGAATGAAGCAGTCAGCTATCCTGAGCCAAATTCAGGCTGTTGGCAAACAACTGAAAATAGTCCATTGCTACATTGATTTGGGTCAACATAATTTTCTCTTGTGTTGGATTATTCCTAGGTATTTTATACTTTTATATAATTGAAATATACACACACATATTTTTTCTCATTTAATATTCCAATTGTTGCTGGTATGTAGAAATGCGATTAATTTTGTGTGTGTGAGAGAGAGACAGAGAGTGTGAGAATGCGTATGTGTGTGTGTGTGTGTGTAGCTGGATAGGATCTGCTATTATTTTGTTTAGTATTTTCGCAGATTGGTTTGAAATGCATTTTTCCTATAATGTTAATGTTCTTAGGTTTTGAGACATTCTGGCCTTATATAATTAATAAAAAGTATTTCCTTTTTTTCTTGAGAAGTTTTTGTATTCATTTGTATCATTCAGAAATTAAAATCCACAGTTCAGTTGTCTTAATATAAGACTACCAAAATTTCTGATATCTTCTTTCATCATTGCTAAATTGTATTTCTCCCAGATGTCCTTTATTCTGAATATTCAATGTTATTTAATGAATATTAAATGTTCATAATATAATCTATCTGTAGGATCTATATTGATCTATATTGATGTCTCCTTTGTTATTAGAGATATTAGTTCTGTGTGTTTTCTCTTTTTTTCCTTTGTTGCTCTTGGTGGAGGTATTTGTCAGTTTTGTTAGCCTTTCCAATGCTCAACTTTTGCCTATACATATTCTACTTATTTAAAGACTGTTTTCTGTTTCAATAATCCCTGCTTTTGTCTTTATTATTTATTTTCTTCTATTTTGGAAGGAGATTAGTTTGCTGTTCTTTTTAACTTTTTGAGACAGAATTTTAGGCTATTGGTATTTTTATCTTCTCTAGTATATATACTTAAGACTAAATTTCTCTCTTGGCACATCTTTACTCACAAGTTTTAATATGTAACATTATTGTCATTAAATTAAAAATATACTCTAACTTCCAGGTTTAATATATTTATTTTTTGACACATGGTTTATTTAGAAATGCATTCCTTATTCTCCAAACATTTGGGAGTTTTCTTAGTAATCTTTTGCTACTGTTGATCTCTAGCTTAATGCCATACACTATATTGAACATTATTTTCTACCAATTATCATTAGAATAGTTTTAAAATGACATAAAACTTATTTAGCTGTGTGCATTGTTATTTTATAACCATTATTTATGGTAGTGGGCAATATAATGTATTTAACTCTTTTACTAGAGTTAAATGAATACCATTCATTCTCTGTATGTATAACTCACTCATTATTATTTAAAAGTATCACTGTGTCCATGATGTGGAATTTCACTACTGTGTATTCATACACTATTTGGAGAGCTTCAACTTTCATTCAGAAAGTTATGTCTGATTCATTCTATTGTCTTTCCTATTCCATCCCCCCTTCCTTCCCTTCATTCCCCTTTGTCTAATCCGCTGAACTTCTAGTCTTCCTCTCCCACCCACTACTCCCTTATTGTGTGTTAGCATCTGCATGTCAGAGAATGATAGTCTCCAGATCCATCCATTTACTAGCAAAAGTCATAAAGTTATTCTTTTTCGTAGCTAAGTAATATTCCATTGTGTATATATACCACAATTTCTTTATCCATTTACCTGTTGAAGGACAGCTAGGTTAGTTTCATAGCTTAGCGATTATGAATTGAGCTGCTATAAATATTGATGGCTGCATCAGTGTAGTATGATAATTTTAAGTCCTTTGGGTATATGCCAAGCATATACCCAAACTACATGATGAACAGTTTCACATCATGTACAACCACAAGCATGGGATCCTAATTAGAATAAGTTGTACTCCATATATTAAATGTAAAAATTCATTCTACTGTCGTATATATCTGAAAAGAACAAATTAAAAAATGTCTAAATATATGTACAGATGTGAAAATACTAAAAATAAAGATTAAGGTTTTAAGAGAAAGTAAAGTATCACTATGTCCAAATTTATCTTTTATAATTTGAAATTATAATAGTTTTTAAAACATTTCATCTTTTTCTACTTTTATTTTGAAGGAGGAGAAGTTTACTTAAGTGACCTGGAGAATACCATGCGAAATATGGGGATAGAGCTCACGTCTAGAGAACAATTGGAGCTGGAGAAATTACTTCCAATTAATGGTGGGCATTTCAAATATTAGAATAGCTTTGAAGAGAGTTTATTTATATTACCCACAAGAGAGTTAGTATCAAAGGAGTATTCCACATTGCAAGTATAAGTAGTGTCTCAAGGGAGTTATGATTATGTTCTTAAAAATTTGTATTGTCCAGTAGTGTATGTTTATTGTAGACCATTTATAATGCAGAGACAATAATACATATCCATAATCTCAGATATAACCATTTTTAATATTTAGAAATATGTATGTTGTTACTTATATAAACATAGGACAGTGAATCATAAATCTTGCCATCAGGGATAAGGAATGTTGATGTATGTTTACCTTTTATACCATTGAGATATATTGAATCGAGATCTAGGAAATAAATAAAAGAAGGAAGAGGGATGTGTAGGTATAATCATAGAGGTAGTAAGGGGTTGAGTTGAAAGAAATACAAGATATGGAAGTATTTTTGTTTTAGTCTATTTGGTATTAATAATTGTCTCAAGTAATAAGTAATTGACAGATTTGCTTTATTAAGAATTTAAATATTTTATTATTTTTATTTTTAGAAGACAAAATTTTAGGAACAAATTATTTTATGGTTTATACTTATAAACTTAAAGATTTTTGTATTACTTTAGCATAGGTTTTTTTTCATGACCTGAACTATGTATGTATTTTCTTACAGCTAGTGGGAAAATATATAAGAGTAGGTTGCTGAAGTGTGTGAAAGCTATGAAAGGTGAGTGAGATTCAAATTGAGAAGGCCAATTAGTTGAAGTACTTGTTTTTTGCTTGTTTTTTCCTTGTCATTAAATTTGCTTCCTGTCAATCTCATAATTAATTTAAATATATATGCATGTTCATATTGATTAAATAATCTTGTGTTTTATTTTCAAAGATGTTCTAGTTGTCTTGGAATTATTTCAATTTGAGTAGTGGAAACAATAAAAATAGGCCTAGATATCAAAATTTGAAAGAGGCTAGTATAACTTTAAATTCAGTGGCCAAATAAACCCTTTGTATATTTGTGTTAAAAAAAAGTTAGATTTGCTATCTTGCTGCTATAAATGACTTGAGTGATTTCTCAACTCTCTTTCAACATGTGCTTTCTTATAGGTTTATTCTCAATATTGGATGTAAGTGAATAGGTTCATTACTGGTCCTCTAAACATTTAATGTCTTTTTATTGGGCTCCCTTTAGTGATGAAATTTATTATTGTAATATGTAGATACTAACATTTATTATATTTTGGCTTTTATTTCAATTTCTTCCTGTCTTTTGTAGGGTTGCAAGTTGAGGCTCATGATCTTGACAGTATACTTGGAAACATGGTGCTCAAACTCATACCTGAAGAACTTAATGGTCTAACCCCAAATCTACCAGTTGATGGTAAGTGACCCAATAGCATTGTGCTCTCAGGAGAATTTAATTTGAAGGTAATGCTTTTTATAGCACTTATTTAGTTTAGATAAGAATAATTTTTCTCTTGATATGTTAACCTTAAGTTGATACTTTTCTCAACTTTTATCCATCCATTTATGTAAAGATTTTTGCTGAGCCCTCTTAAAAGCCATATCTAGCTAGTGGATAAGGAGCTAAACAGTGCAGAAGTAGAGCATTCTTTCATCACAAAAAGTAATACTTTTGAGCAGTATTACTTTAGATTAATCACTACAAGTCAAAGTCAAAGCCTACACAAGTTTAAGATCATTCAAAACTGGAGCTGCCTATTGGAATAAAAATCAACATGTTTCAGAGAAGTGGAAGAGAATTCAGTCTTGTGAATATATCCAATATGCAATAAAATATTACTAGATAGATATTAAAAATAGGAAAGCATGTGTTATAGTCAAAAAAGATGAATCAATAGATCAATCAATCACTATGCATGACTGAATATGGCTTAGATGTTGACATTAGTAGGTACTTTCAAGAAGCTATTAATATGTTTAAGGATTTAAAGGAAAATAAAAGAGCAACATTTTCCATTCTTAGTTGAGTGCTGCTCTTGAGGAAATTTAATCATTAATACTTCTAGCCTGCTCCAAACATGCTGAGTACATGTCTACATCCAGGAAAAAAACAATCAGATAGTTATATATGCTTGTGGTAATACATTAGCAGCATATGGGGGACTAGTAAATGCCAAGGAAACAGGGGTAGGGAATTGATAACTTTTGCCCATGATCACTTTTAAGCTGGAATTGATGTATGTATGTTGAGTCCATTTGAACTTCTATAACAAAATATCTGTTTTAGTCAGCTTTTCATCATGGTAAAAAAGATACCTGAGAAGAACAACTTAAAGAAGGAAATTTTATTTTGACTCCCATTTTCAGAAGTCTCAATCCATGGTCATCCAACTCCATTGCTCTGGGCCTGATGTGAGGCAGAACATCATGGCAGAGGGCATGGCAGAGAGAAGCTGCCAAGCTCATGGCAGCCAGGAAGCAAAGGGGAAGAGGCAGATAGAGCCAAGAGCTGGGGACAAGGTATGATCCTTAAGATCATACCTCTAGTGACTTACTTCCTCCAGCCATGCCCCATCTGCCTATAGTTACCTCCCAGTAATCCATTCATTTAATCTATTAAATGGATTAATCTACTAATCAGGTCACACCTCTCATAATTC
Source organism: Geosciurus inauris (assembly GCA_004024805.1). Taxonomy (NCBI): domain Eukaryota; kingdom Metazoa; phylum Chordata; class Mammalia; order Rodentia; family Sciuridae; genus Geosciurus; species Geosciurus inauris. The sequence continues at coordinate 30,901 of PVHX01020564.1, forward strand.
CATTATTTCACCTCTGAACATTTCTACACTGCCTAATACAAGAACCCTTGGGGGGACACTTCATATCCAAACCATAATAATACCTTAGACTGGGTAATTTATAGATAATAGAAATTTGTTTCTCATAATTCTGGAGGCTAGGAAGTCTAAGATCAAGACCCCAAAAGATTTGGTGTCTGGTAAGGACTTCTCTGCTTATTGCTGTATCCTTACATGGCAGAAAGGGTCAAAGAGGCAACCTTTTTTTTTTTTAATGTTTTTTTGGTTTTTTAAATTTTAAAAAAATTTTTTTTTATTTTTCTCAAAAGTTGCATTTTAATACATGTTATCAAACATAACAGAGAAAAACAAATTTTCAGAAGCTGTACACACTGTTCACTGAAAACATTTGTTGAGGCAAATAGAGAAAAACTTGTTACAATCATAATTTTTCTAACTTTGCACAAAATTATAAGCAGATTACATTCTTCATATTAAACATCTTTATATGCACTTTCAATGAACAGTATATATATATATATATATTTTTTATCAACCATCTTTACTATACCCATTCCCCTTTCCTGCACCCCCGCGTCCCCCATGTCGCGTGCAGTGTTTCTCTATTTCTCTTATGTTTCCCATTCCCACCTCCCTTATTCATCAGCATCCACTAATCAGAGAGACCATTCGGCATTTGGTTTTTTGGGATTGGCTTACTTCACTTAGCATAATGCTTTCCAGTTCCATCCATTTGCCTGCAAATGCCATAATTTTATTCTCTTTTATTGCTGAATAATATTCCATTG
>PVHX01020565.1:0-17546 GCA_004024805.1 Geosciurus inauris
TTTTTTTATGAGACAGAAGAAAAAATAGTGTAGACTTTAATTTCATAAATTAAAGAGATGCTATTTCTTCTGTTTTTTGAAAGTCAATATTTACAAATTGCATCATTCTAAGATATAACTTGTTTTCAAATTTATTGATAAACATTAGCAATACATTCAAAAAGATACTTTATTATTAAATTTAGAAATCATTATATCTTAAAATTTATTTTTAATTTCTAATGTTTTTGGCCTCACCTTTCTTGTTTATTTCTGAATAATGTCAGAGATTTTTCTGTTTTTAGTTTTTTATAGGATGGTGTTAAAAATATTTAATAACCAGCATAGCACACTCATCAATCAAAATGTCACTCTTAGATCTTCTTTCACCTATGCATTACTTAGATCTGTATTTTTTCATTTCCACAAAATGAAATATCTTAAGTTCTTTGTATTGATAACTTAAACTTGTTGTGATCACATATTAGCATTTGTGGAAACTTGCTTGTAGGTATAATATGTGGCCATGTTTGCAAAAATTCTATATTTAGAGAAAATGTTCTGTCCCATTTCTTTCAATGCAGTACTCTCTTTATGGCCATTATTGATGTGTTTGTGCAATATATTAATTACTGAGCATTGCATAAAATTATTTGATACATTTGTAAATGTTTCCCTGTATTTCAACCAATTTTTGCTCTTTACATATGAGGTTAGACAATTCAGTACATGGGAATGTAGGTGTTTTATCTTCCAAATAATTGTTTTCTTGTATTACTCTTCATCCATCAACAACCTTTATGCCTCAGTTTTAAATATTAATATAGTTATATTTATCTTAACTTTGTTTATATTTAATTATTATCTACTATTTAATTCTTTGACATTCATCCTCTCTATGCTGCCTAATTTCATTTTGTCTATTAAGAGCAGCATATAGCTAGATACAAAAACAACCAGAGAAGAATGTCCAGTTGTAAATGGCAATGCTTGCACATTACTAACTGGATATCAACCTTATCATTCCAAATAACATTTCTCATACAGGATTCAATGTATAAATTTTTATGTCTTCATACACTTTGTTTTATGGATAAAAATACAAAATTTTCCATGATAATATTAGTTTTCCTACAGAAGAGAATGAATAGAATGGTATTTATAGCAGAGCTCAGGCTATTTATGCTTTAAAGTTGAAAAAAGATAGCAAAAATTACATTAAATTTTTTTCTTTTCTCAGTATTTTTCAGTAGTACTTAAACATGTCATGGAATTTATTAATTTATAAAACTTCTGTTTTGCTCAAAGCCCCAGAATGGGCTCCATTTCCTTGCTCTGTGTTCTATAATACAATCCCTTGGATAAGTAACTGACAGTTATTTACAGTTCTCTTCATACATTTTCTTTTCATAATCACTATTTCACCAAAATTGCTCTTTTCAAGATCACCATCATTGGTTTTCTTCTTTTTTCTGACTTAGCAGGGTTTAACAAAATTGATCATTGTTTTCCTTAATACTCTTTCTCTAAGCTTCTGGGACACACCATTGATTTTCTTCCAACTTGCTGCTACTTCTTAGTCTCATGTATTGATTATTCTTCTTCCTAACTTACAAGCACCAGAGGACCCTAAGACTGACTTTTTGGAATTCCTTACTCTTTGTTATATATACTCTCCCTTGGGAGCTTATCCATTTCACAAACTTGAGTTGTCAAACTTATATTTCATTCCAAAACAGTCTCCTGAGCTAATGATCACCTCTACTTGAGTATTAAGTAAGCATCTTAAATGTAATATGTTCAAGTGAACTCCCAGCCACCCCTTGCACCTTTGGCACTTTAGTCAAACATGACTAGTAGTTTTTTCTAGGAAAGGAACAGGATCCTTCCATTTGATCAGATCAAGCATCCTTTGAGACATTGTTGGCAGAGAAAACTATCCCCCATTTTCAATTCTTCCATTTAGTTTTAGATACTTCTCTGCCCACTTTGGCTATTGTAATCCCAGCTCAAGTCTATATATCAGCTACATGTAGCCATCTGACTAGGTTTTCTCCAGTAGAGACATGAATGAAAATGAAGTATGCAATCTCATCTTCATGTTGTTAAAATTGATGCTATATTATCTCCATACTTTTTCTCCCTTTTCTTGTGTTGAAAATTGGCTTTGGTTCTTCTGAGCTACCTAATATATCAGATATATTTAGTATGGCAACCCTCCCCCAAGGCTGGTCCATGAGTGACCTCATTGAAGAGTGCTGAACACACTCTGAATTATTTGTTTCATTTTTGCAGCTTTATTATTTTTTGTCTCATGGTGACAAAAGCTTAACTGTCTTCCAACTGATACATCATACTTGGCTCATCTCTTTCCAATCCTTTTTGGCTTTGTCTATGCAATATATCTAGAATGTTCATTCTCAACAAGCATGGTTTTTGTCCCCCCCTCTCGAAGGGATCACTTGGCCAAGTTTGGAGACATTTTTTATTGTCAGACTGAGGGAAAAGGTGGTTGCTACAGCCATCTAATTAATAAATATCAGGAATGCTGCTAAATAGCATGCAATCCACAGTGAAATAGTCACAACAAATGTTACCCACCCCAAAGTATCAGTAGTGCCATGTTTCAGAAACCCTGCACTAGAATCCTGTCACCTCTCACCATCTCTTCACTACTTCCTGCTGCCATCTTCCTTCACAGGATGTGTCATGTGGATTCCCTGTTTCTACAGGGAATTTGTTTTTGAACAAATTTTGTCAAAATTTGTTTTTGCATAGCAGCCAGAGTAGTTCCCAAAAAAAGTCTTATTCATCTACTCAAAATCTTCTAATAGTCTCCCATGTCATTCAGAGTAAAAGCCAAAGTACTTAGAGGAGCCGAGAAAATTTTACATCATTCAAGCCTCATTCTTTCCCCACACTATTTTACTCCACTCTAAATATAGTGGCCTCCTCCTCCTCCAAATAAGCCAGACACATTCTTGCATCAGGGTTTTGCTTCTGTTCTTCTTTCTATCTGGACTGCTCTTGCCACAGAAATCTGTATGACTTGCAATGGAGCCTTTCTTGACTATGCTATTTAAAACTGCATCCTACTCCTTTCACACAATATCTTTTATTCCCCTGACCTTTCTTGCATAGCACCTATCAACTGTAACACTAAATATAAAAAATAAAATATATTTTGTCCTTTATTTTCTATCCCAAGCTACTCAAAAGTTTCACTAAGAGGATAACTACTTTTTAGTTAATTTTGATTATTGTTATTTTCTCAGTAAGTAGAATGATGTTAGGTATGCAGTAGTACTCAATAAATACTTGTGGAGGTGATAAATGAATGCATGAGTTAACAAGCAATATTATCTTGGCTTTCTTACTACCACACATTAAACAGTTTTACAGCTGTTCAAGGTTTGCCTTATCTACCCAGGCTTCTAGTTGTAAGCCATTTGCATTCTGTTGCTTAAACCTTACTTCTAGTTTACAAGGTTTTGATTTTGATTTTGGATACTAGCATCTAAAACATCTTTGAAAAAGCTCTGTTACATGTTTGAGGATAGACTTTCCTGCCCTCATTATAGGCTCAGATTGGTTTTATGATGTGGGTCTTCAGATCCCTGAGGCAGTTTGATCTAAGGTTTTCTTTGCATATCTTGCCATAATGCCCCTCTTTCTCTAGGAGCACCCAGGTCCTGCTGTTGTGTCTTTATGCTCTCATGCTGTGGCCACCACGAACATCATCAGTTTTCTGCATTTACTGCTCATGCACTTCAATAGACAAGCACAGGTTATTTAGAAAGATGTGCTGCTGAACATTTAATCTTTTATACTTTTCCTCCCATTCGTCTTCCTATTTAGGTCCTCCTGGTATGTCCCAATTTTATGTGCAAAGAAAAAAAAAAGGACGTGACTGGATGTATCATTTCACAGTGTGTGAAATAGATTGCTTTGGAGTTATATGGTTATTTCACCTACAGATGATTTTAAAGGCATAATTAGAACAACTGATGGATAACAGATGTTGATTTCTGATGTTTTTCTTTTTTCTTTTTTTGCCTAAGAGCTGCTGTAACCCATAGAAATCAATGAACCTAAATGCTTCTCTGAGAATCTAAGCTTGCCTATGTTATACATTATTTTTAAAATGCAAAATGTAGAAAAAAATTTGTGACTGCCCTGAATCCACCCCTCTAGAACACCTTCAGAGTAAGGATTTCTGTGCCCTTAGCATACTGGCTCCTTCCTTTTATTTCCATTTAAGAGAATACAAGTGCATCTTTTGTAGATATGTCTTCAAACACATTACCAGAAAAATATAATTTTAAAAAAGGAGAAATATTATTTGACTTTGTATTAAGGCTCAGGGTACAGTATCAATGAAATCTAAGTTTTCCCCGAATCTCAGGCTCTTCAGAAACAAATTTTTTATCTTTGTTATACGTACTTGGTATAAGTTTTATTTTAGAAAGGTAAACTGAAATCTATACATATATAATTTGAGAAACATTTTGCTTAAAAACCAGGAAGGAATATAACATAGTAGCTTTTATTCTGGAATATGTGCATTTGAATTTTATGAAGTAATTTTATAGTTTTAATATAACAGGAAAGAAAAGACTTGGCTTTAAATAACATGATTAAAAGAATCACACTGATCTGCTAAGCATCAGTGCATGGCTGCTGGCTTTTTGTTTTTGACATTATGAGAAACATGACACTATTGTTTAATGAGAAGAGTCATTCTTATTGAATTCCTTTGCTTTGAGGTGAAACTCAAAATCCATGAGGACTTGAATATGAATGGAAATGTTTTTAAAAAGTATATTTTCAAAACGTTTGACAGATATAGAAGACCATTTTTCTTTGGTCTCTATATTTGTCTGTTTTAGAAACAAATTTAACTAGGAATAGAAAAAATACTTATTTGAGGAAGGGGAATGAATAGTTCATAGAAAAAATGGTAAAATTTTGTTCATGTATTGCACTCCACAGGTTCTTCTAAAAAGTGCTAAGACTATAAATTGTTTTGGAATTTCATTTCTTTAACTTTTTTTTTAAAATTTATTTTGCATGGTGAATAGCTGGATAGCCATTGCAATTTGTTCTACATTTTCTTAAAATCAAGTACTTTATAAACAATTAAGCAAATTTCTTAATTTTGCAATGAATTTAGCCTTTCCAAATCATATCACTTACAGAAATTAGTAGTCAACATTGCAAAAGCTGTTTTCCAAACATTAGAAGTCATGGTTGTTATTTTTATTTGTGGGGTAGGTTGCCTTTACTAATTAAGTAATGGAAAAGATAATCCCTAGCTCTTACTAAAAGTGTCCTATGACCTCAAAAAGCCTGTTATCTCAGTTGGAATTTGTGAGAGCAGGATTTTGTTAGCTATTGTCACTGACAAGTAAAAAGAGGGTCAGAACAAATAATATGTTTTCACAAACACTACTTCAACCCACAGTGAGGAAGGGTTGTGGAAATGTCATGAATCTTTGTGTGATTTGTTGTTAAAATTATGCACATACTATTTTTCAATTAGAGTAATATGCTTTTATTTTTCTTTCTTGAATGTGATCCTTTTGTTAAGGGACAAAGAGGGAGTTTCTAAACTCAAATATGTCTATGTTAAAAAATTCTTGAGAGATATGAGGTTGAAAAACTGTCATAGTGTAAGTAGAGTATATTTCATATGTGAAGTTCATCTTATGGAATAAGAATTAAAGGAGCTAGGGGAGACTATAGAGGTAGATGAGGATTATCATGAAGAAAATCTGGAGCAGGAGATGAACATTAAGAACAACCAACTGATGCTTTGCTTCATTTAAAAATATGACTAGTCACTCAATTAAAATAGTTATGCAGGAATTTCATGCAAACATATAACTATATAGACATACATGACCATTAATAGTTCTACAATAGTCTGTTAACTTCCATGTATTTGTATATTTTTACACACGTAATTGTCACTTTTAACTCACATATATATTTGCATACACATATAGCATGAATAATTGCATATTACATGGGCATTACTATTGAATAATTCTAGAATTATCAATTCTTTTATATCAAAAGTCATGAGTGAAATATAATTCCTAGTTGTATGCATGCATCACTTAGTTAAATAAACGATTCACTCTTATGAAGCCTTATGCTTGAATCTTTTAGAAACTGACCCAAGACAGGGAACAAAGAACACAAAGCCCCTATGGGAGGTGCACCTCCCGTAGAAGACTGAAGTCATGAAGCAGGGAAGAGAAGAAACTCTTTTCAGGGTACAATACCGAAGCAACTACTCCTGGGCAATGCTCAGTCCCTCCAGGAGTACTTAGAGATCAAATGCTACACTCTCCATCCCAGGTGAGGGTTCTGGAAGCTGGAGTAGCTGTCCACCAGTTCCCATTAGTCTTTGGATAAGTGCTTTTTCTGGAAGGCAGAGAAAGGAGGTTAATTCCCTGGGACTTGAGACCTGCTTCTCAGATAGGCTAAGTGAGTAACCTTCATTGGCCTAGAACTATCATCAGGCAAGAATTAACAGCCATAAGTATTAGAAAGTTGAGAAAGCCAATGTGTCAGGAAGTAGTATTTTAAATTAGCTTCGTGAAGACTGAAGAGGAGAATGCTTGACAGATGGAACAGCAAGGACTTAAAAATGAGAGGAAAACTGCTGAGTACTTTAAAATAACTGAATGAAAATCAGCATGGTAGATCATGTTAAGCTACTGGGAGCTTGTTACAAAAGGAGGATGGAAGATGTTTAAGGAGAGATTATATAAGGCTTTGCTTGCCATGTTCAAGGTTTGAGTTATAGTCAACATGCAATAAGGAGCTATTACAGTTTCCAGTAGGAAATCACATTTTAAGATCACTCTTGTTTCTATGAGGATAATAGGCTGAGGGAGAGAAGAGCACCCAGCAGAGGAAGGTAGCAACGGAGTCTATTGCACAGACCAGGATGTAGGTGAAGGTGATTTGAATTAGAATGAATATTGACAAAAGTGAATAATTTGAAATAAAACTTATAGACATTTATAAAGGCAATGGTAAAGAGATAGTATGTTTTTCTGACTGTTGCTGAAAACAAAATAGGTATGCCACTTATTTAGGTGAAAAAGACAAAAAAAGAAAGAAAGAAAAAGGTTGAGGGGAAAGATCTAGAAATCAGATTCAGAAAACTTAACCTGAAATGCTTCTGAGACCTTTTATATTTTGACACAGTGAAGAAGTGAGACATGAGACTGAGGAGAGAATGTAACTTGAAAGTTAGTGAGTTTCTGTAAATTATCAAGAGGTGTTAGAAACTACTATTCACTTTCTGATACAGTGACTCTAGCAAGCAAAAAGTCCAAAGATCCTAAACAGAAAATGAAGTAAATTTTAACATTTATGTGTAATCTCCTCATGTAGTAGGTAGAAAACTCACTGTGGGAATATTTTCTCAACAATGAGAGCTCAACATTTGCCTGAGTTTTGTCTCAACTGTGATTATCATACAGTCTTCACAAGTTTTGATTTAGCACAGAGGTTATCCTAGGCAAAGTGTGTGTTGTTTCATAGTGCATGGAAAGAAAACAAAAAAAAAATGTGGTTTTTTTTCTTTTTTTTTTGGTACCAGGGACTGAACTCAGGGGTACTGGACCACTGAGCCACATCCACAGCCCTATTTTGTGTTTTATTTAGAGACAGGGTTTCACTGAGTTGCTTAGTGCCTCGCCATTGTTGAGGCTGGCTTTGAACTTGCAATCTTCCTGTCTCAGCCTCCCAAAGTGCTGGGATTATAGGTGTGTGCCAACACGCCCAACAAAATGTGCTTTTGATATGTCTGTAATTGAGAAGCATCTTGTTCTTCAGGAATTGTCCTGTTGTAATCTACAGAAGTATCCCCCAGTCCAGCTCTTGAAACAGTAGGCTGGTTTAGGGAATCCCCAGAGGTGTCAGAGTGGATGGGGGAATCTCCAGGCTAAGATGACCATAGTCGCATATGGGGAAATGGTGCTGTGTAATTATGGAGGTTGATATCTAGTTCCATAGGCCAGAAAAACAGTCTCACGTCCAAAAGGTAGAGAATCAGGAACAAACTATGGATGCAGAATTTAAAAATATGAACCAGGCTAGCAATTCAGAGATCACACACAGGCAGTGCTGGTCTTATGTAAGGTGGAGGAAGTCCTGAGGGCTTGCAGGAGTAAAAAGCTGATCTGTTGGCCACTAGAGCTAACTTTCTGGACTTACAAAAGCACTGTGTTCTTTTGTAAATACAATGCTTTACAAACTTTTCATCTACTATTAAAACCTGATTATAACCCATGGCCCCAGTTATTTCAACCCTAAATGGTATCATAAAATAAATCAGCTCCGAACACCTCAGAAATACAGACCTGTGCTGCTTTTTTTAAAAAAATATTTATTTTTTAGTTGTAGGTGGACACAATATCTTTATCTTATTTTTATGTGGTGCTGAGGATTGAATCCAGTGCCTCACACGTGCTAGGCGAGCACACTACCACTGCACTATAATCCCAGCCCCAACCTGTGCTCCTTTTAAAACACCATTTAGACACTTTTTCCTGTCTCACATGGTGGCTGCTCAAATGCTTTTCTCACCTTCTTCCCTCATCCTTTTCCTGATGTGCCTAGGTCCCTTACTAGCTTGATCTACCACAAAGTTTCCAGAAATGGACTCAATACACAAAACCATTTCTTTCCACATGAAAAGATTGTGAAGACTCATATAATAGGGTAACCTCTGGACCCATTAGGTTTCATTTTTAATATTACAAATGTTTTACTTTACTTGAACCCACATTTATGATAGCTCTCCCATCCAAAGGTAATGCTAGTGGGAAAATCTGAAAACTTGGGTCCACATCTATTTCTTATCATTCAGCAAGTCACTCTGTATGTTTTACTTTTGTTTCTTGATTTAGAAAATTATGAATACTTGCCTAACTTAAGGAAATATTTTTAAAACACTTTGTATAATATTTTTAAAAATAATATATTTTTTATTTTTTAAATATGTAATATTTTTTATTTTTTAAAATATTAGGTAGAATTATATGACTTGGTAGTAAGGAAGTATTTAATCTGTATGTAGCACCTAGCATAGAATCTGGCTCAGAAAGTAGGGAAACACTGTAAAATAAAAAAAATAGCAAGGTAATCATTTTATGCTCTCATAAAAATACCATTGACTCAATTCCAGTCACTACTAATTGAATATTTTATTTTTTAAGGTAAGGTAGTACATTTAAAGCTCAAACTATCAAGCTGAATTCCTCTTTCTCTCTCTCATACACACACACTATATATATATACACATATATATATATACTATGTATATATGTGTCTATATATAGTGTGTGTTTTAACACACTATATACATATATTTGTATATACACTATACACACATATACATATATGTAATATACACATATATGTGTGTGAATATCTATAGTGTGTGTGTACACAAATTACCTTGGAGAAATAGATAAGAAATACACTACAAATAATTGATTTAGTTGTTTTTAAAAGTTATATTGTCATTTGAGTATTATAAGAAGTCACTTTAGTCTTCTCTCTGCTTCTGTTTTATCTCAGTCTCTTAGGAGAGCAGCTGATAAATCCAAAGATCCTGATCACACCTGGGGCAACTATATTCCAGGTGTCGCTCTATAAATGTGGGTTATGAATGTGGTAATGTCTCTTTCTGTAGTCATTTTTTTTTCCTTTTGGTTTGATTGCTTATACCCCAAGTGGTCTGTTTACCTTATAGTTCAAACATAAGAGCTCTCTGATGGTTCTTTAATGAACAGTGATGAAGCTGAACTCAGATTAAAACCAAAAGGGCCTCTGAAATAGAAAACTTCAAAGCAGGCTCTATAAACAAGGTTCCAGTCCAGTAACCATGTCAGAGATGGGGAAGGGAGTTGGTTAAGCTGGAAGGTGGAAGACATTATAGAAGTCAGTGCTTTTTATCTCTTCTCAATGGCTGTGGGTTTTGGCTCCTGTGTATCTGTTAAATGGTAATTCTAATCTTTGAAAGTCCATTTTCTCCCCTCATCGAAGGAAGCTTCCTGTGATCTGACGCCAAGGAGGGCTGGAGAGAACTCAAGGTTGTTAGTACATTTATCCTATGGCACCTAGGGCTGGAAGACAGATTACAGACTGATTAAAGTCTTCTGGGGATAGGAGGGGATGCAGCAGAGGGAGGAACTGAAGAAGAGAAAGCGATTTCAATGAACCTGTTTTTTATTTGGGAAACAACAACAAAAAAGCCTTTTAACTCATATAAATGAATCACAAAATATCCATGCTTGAGTAAATTAAGTAACATTCAACCATTTTTGGTTTAGTTCTTCAATATCTTGTAATACTAATGAACTGTGTCAATTCTCAGTTAACTTCTGTTTATCAGGTTTTGAGATTTCAAAGGACCAAATATAGGAGAACTGAGCAGAAATGGGGCCCAGGGATTGAAATTTAGGCAATCAGTTACCTAGATGCATATTTATATACCTGATATCTAGATATGTAATTAGACACATATACATAGATACAGAATTCTGACTATGTAGCTAATGAACTTTATCAAAAGCAAACCTTTGTTGTCTTCTGGTTTAACAGTGACACTGCAATGCCAACCAATATGGCAGTTAGGTACTTAAATGAAAAAACAGATTCACAATTCTAACTAGAGGTTTATACTGAAGTTCATCTTTTATGCTAATATTAGTTTAAAAAATGTAAAATCAAAACCAGAAGGGAAATGGATACAAACAGGAATGCTGATAGTGGCATACTATGGAAATACTATTTATTTTCTCATAATAAACTTCAATTTTGTAAATTTTTGAATTAGAGATTGAAAATAAACTGTTAGAGTTATTGGTTTACCCCTAACTGAAAGTTGGGGTTTTTTTGTTTGTATTTTTTGGTACTGGAGATTGAACTCAGGGGTACTCTACCACTGAGCCACATCCTCAGCCCTATTTTGTGTTTTATATAGAGACAGGGTCTCACTGAGTTGCTTAGCGCCTCGCCATTGCTGAGGCTGGCTTTGAACTTGCAATTCTCCTGTCTCAGCCTCCCTAAATGCTGGGATTACAGGCTTGTGCCACCGCGCCTGGCTCCTAACTGAAAGTTTGACTTTAAAGAGGTTTCCAACAAGAGTCAGCTTCAATAAAACTCTGATTACATGTAAAGCCAATGCCATGTGGCTAGCACCCACAAGGCAGGAGATATCTAATAGCAGATACTTCTATTATTTAATAGCAGAAATCAGATTCCTCCAGCAGAGAAAATGAAGAAACTCTTTATCTTGCCTCTTATAAATAAAATACACAGAGGTATTGCTGGTTTCAAATGAGGCTAATCATTTGGCACTACCTTGCTGTCTAAGATTTGGTTTCTTTCCATCTCTTCAACTCAGCTTTATCTTTTAGCTGAGGATCCAGGATGGCTTTCAGCAGCTCCCTATGCTATTTGAGGGTGCATATTAGCAAAGGAGTTTTTCAGCATTAACAGAAAACTTGAAATTCTTTCTACTTGGATTGGCTTAGGTTACACAAGCTCAACCTTAATACAACCACTGTGTCTGGTGATATGAGGTGTGCTGACTGGTTTAGATAAGGGTTTGAGATGAGGTAGGGTCAGCTTCCCCAGAATGTGTAAGTCTCCAAAAAGAAAGTAGAGAAGTAGAAAAGACAGAAGAGATGAAAGAAGAGAAGAATGCTGGAAAAGAAACAGAAATGAATTTCCTACAACTCTCTCAACTCTGGCAATTATTATTAATACTTAGGGGTTTTATTTACCATAAAAAGTCTTGATTAAGTTTTGAAATAAGGAAGAACATTATCAACTAGAAAATGGAGTAAATTTTGATCATGTCTCCTACAAAGTTATTTTAGATGTGGTAATTTATAGATAATGGTATTTTAAAGGGGATATTTTAAGTGATGACTTCTAGTCATTCACAATACTATAAATGTTACTAAATATATGAATATAAAAAACACAGGCTATTGATGAAGAAGAAACCACAGATTAAATATACTATGAGAAGATCTGGATTTAGTTTGCTTTAATTATGCTTAAATTTAAGCAAAAAACACTTATAGAATAAATCAAAGGTATGATTCTGTGTTCATGTGATAGTTATACTTTTCAATACTTAGTCCACTAGCCAACATACATATGCTCACTTAAAGTAATCTCATACCTAGTTTATACTGTCACTATTATTCTCAAAATTTTGAGTAAATTCACTAAATGACAAGCACAGGACTTTTCTTCCCTTCATAGTCAGAGTTTTCCAAACTAGATGATTATTAAAACTGCTGAATTTTACACAAAGCAAAATGGAAGAACCAGCAACTTTCATGGTTCTTACAATTTATTCATAGGAAAATAAAACCTTAACATAATCAGTCATAGTTATATTCTTACTACTTTAAGAGTCTATCTGAATTAGTTCCCAAAGTGGTTCCAGATAATACAAACAAACAAAAATATGGGTTCTATTGATAGTCACATCCTGATAATCTTTTGGATTATGTTAATAATAGCTAAGATGTATTTTGTAGCCACTAACTGCTAGATATACTTCATGAGAGTAGTTATTGTTAGTGACACCATTTTACATACAATGAAATGAACTTTATAAATGTAACATAGCATTTCTCCAGATAGTAACTAGGAGAGGATGCAAGCTTACAGCATGAATTTAGGGGCAGTGTCCTTCCTCCCTCCCTTTTCCATTTCTTCCTGTTTTCCCTCCAGCTCTTTTACCTAACTTTATATTGTGAAATATTTATTTATATTGCAAAAACATTTTATAAACAGAAAATGAAAAGTATCGTATAATAAATGCCTGTTTACTCACTACCTATTAACATTTTACCACATCTGCTTTGTATATCTATACATGCATGTGTTTGCTAAGTATTTGAATTCTTTTTTGGGGGTTCTTATTGATTATACATTAGAATTCATTTTGACATAATTATGAAGGTATGGAATACAATTTGCTCTAATTTAGTCCCAGTATTTACCCTTTCCCTCTGCTTCCCCCACTTCCTGTACAGTACTGTCTTCAATTCATACCATCACATATATCCACACAAAAACATTTTTTTGAAATTTCAGACAACATACTATTTCATCCCTATATGCTTCAGCATGCATTTCCAAAGTGTAGCATTCTCTCTCAGGTCTACAGTGCCATTACCTAAGAAAATTAGTAATTCCTTAATATTCAGGCCATACTCAAATTTCCACTCTTTTTCTCTAAATTTATTTTATATCTTGTTTGTTCAAACCAGTATCTCATTAAAGTTAGCATTTTGCCTTTGGCTATTATAGGAAAATGAACTCTAAACCATAACACAAAACTATCATGAAGATTTTTATTAGATTTTTTTGCAAGGAACTCATAGAATTTCACTTTTTATTTTTTAATTTTTAAAATTTTTTTAGTTGAAGATGAACACAATACCTTTATTTATTTTATATGGTGCTGAGGATAGAACCCAATGCCTCACACATGCAAGGCAAGCACTCAACTGCTCAGCCCCAGCCCGTATTTTTTCTTTTTTTGATACCAGAGATTGAACCAGGGGCGCTCAACCCCTAAGTCACATCACCACTCCTTTTTATATTTTATTTAGGGACAGGGCCTCACTGAGTTGCTTAGGGCCTCCCTAAGTTCTTGAGGCTAGCTTTGAACTTGCTATCCTTCTGCCTTAGCCTCCTGAGCTGCTGGAATTACAGACATGTGCCACTATGCCCAACACAGAATTGTACTTCTAATATGTATCTATGAATACAGAGCTCTTTTGGAATAAAACAGACCTGGATATTAATCACAATTTAAATAGTTTCTAGATTAATGACCTTGGACTAGTTACTACTTCTCTCAAAGCTATTTTTTTTCATTCCAACAAGTGTGTATTTTAGCTACCTCATTTGGTAGGTGTGAGGATTAAAGAAGATAGCATAAGTATTGCACTTAGTATAATAGCTCAGTATGTGTGGATATAGATTAGAAGGACATTAATTTAAATACCAGTACTTGGGAGGAAAAATTTAAAGTCGGCATTTGTTGATCTTAATCACTCTAGATAGACAATAAGATGAAACTACTAGAAAGTCACATCAGTATAGAAAAAAAGTAGAATAAAAACAATCCTTTATATTCACAATATAGCCCAGAAAGATTAAAAATGAAGCATGGAAAATTATTTCCAAAGCTATCACACTGGGACAAAATTTTAAATACACATGAATTCTAATTACAAAATCTTAATGTTTTACCACCTGTCGATTCAAGAAAAGTACCCAGTTCTCTGAATTAGAACAAATGATCTTAATTAGCATTTCATTAAGCAGTAACAATTTTCAGTCTCAGTTACAACTACAAGGGGAAGCACTTTTTTAACCTATAAAAAAAATCTTGGAGTAAACAGATCACAATAGCATGTTAAAGAGAAGTCTATAAGTATGAATCAGTTAGTTACACAGACAGGTTTCAATTTTTCCTCCTGTGATGGAAATTTGTAAGAGTGGTGTTCATTTCATCTTTTAAGACTATGTAGTAACATGTCACACAATAAGCTGTGTGCAGTAAATGCGGGAATCATGGATATTTTGCAAACATTTAAAACATAGTTTGATTTGCTAGTGAAAATAAAATTGTTATTTTACTAGCAGCCAGGGAATAATTTTTTAAAATTAAAATCCATATATCAGAAGTGGTTTAAGGCAACCACAAAATAAATTCAATTTATTTTACAATCTAGTTGTAGTTGATTTTTTTAAAAAAATATTTTTTAGTTATACAAGGACACAGTGTCTTTATTTTGTTTGTTTATTTTTATGTGGTGCTAAGGATCGAACCCAGTGCCTCACACGTGCGAGGCAAGCGCTCTGCCACTGAGCCACAACCTCAGCCCCTGTAGTTGATATTTTAACATGACCATAAATTCAAAAGTTCCTATACATATATAGACAAAATACATTAATTTTAAAGCCAGACAAATATAATCTTCATAATTACACTGGCTCCATTAAGAGAATCACCTAGTGATACAAAATTCTAAAATTCTTCCATGTAAAATAATGGAAAACATAAGCCATCAACTATCTAAAATGTGCAGTTTGTGCACGTAGAACTACCAAATATGAAGCTTTTCTGGCTTCACATGTATGTTGTTCAAGTCTGCTGCTGATTACTTTTTGAGCCCCCACTACATCATCAAACTTGCTACATCTGGCCTTGTCATGGACACTATCAAGCTGTTTCCCCAGACTGTTGGCTGGGACTCCAAAGTACTTATTCTCCTGCTAGCTGTTCCTGCCAAGTCAAGGGAGGATTTCACAATTAAGGCACTGCTAGACACCTTTTTCTACTTTGTGGGGGGAAAAAAAATAACAAACAAATGAAACTATCAGAGTGATGGGGAAGAGGTGCTGCAAACTGAAGAGGGCCTTGAATGACTGTGGCCTGACTGCTGGCTCTCTCACCACTCAATTTTGAGATTGTGTTTGTTCCAGGACTCTGTAAAAACTGTATAAAACTGTATCTTTATTTAATTCTTTAAAAGCCTATACATTCTTATCAAGTGGTTTTTTAATGTTTTTCTTGTTTTTTGTTTTTTTTTTTACAAAAAAAAATGAAGAGATGAATGCTGGTCATAATGTATGGTCAAGTTTCACTAATTTATAGCCGTACATTTGTGCTTTTACTTAAAATCAACCCATGTGAATCTGATGTGACACTAAGATAATAAGTAGTTGGGTATGAACTTCTGCTTAATAAAATACAAAGAGGCACAGTAATATGAAGATGTTTTTAAAGTATTTACAACCTCAAAGATTTTAAAGGGCCAATTACAGTGGCACTTATCTATAATCCCAGCCACTGGGAAGGTTGAGGCCAGCCTCAGCAATTTACTGAGACCCTATCTGAAAACAAAATTTAAAAAGGGCTATGGCTATAGTTCAGTAGTAAAGCACCCCTGGATTCAATTCCCAGTATCCCTATCTCCCAAAATAAAGATTTTAAAGGTAGGAAATATCACAAAATAGATTATAAATTTATAAATAAGAAAAAATAAGCATTTCAGATCCCAAAAATTAATAGACACACACACACATATACATTTATAAAACTTGGAATTAACATATGGAAGATATTCTATATGATTCAAAAAGAATTTGCGAATTTGAAGACAGCTCTGAAAAATTCACAAGATGTGATAAAAGCTATGAAGATATGAAAGCATAAAAGCACAAGTTAAACAGAAATGTTAGACTGAACATCTCCAAACATTTACCAAATAGTTCTAAAAAGAGAGAATTTGCAGAAAGGCAGATAAGACAGATGACTTTAAAATGGTGAGAAAAAAATACAGGATAAATCTGTTATGCGCTTTTGTTGGGGAAGAATATCTAATAGAAATAAAACCAGAAATAATTAATAAGGCAAGCTACAAAATGAATTGTTATTTTTCTGCTTTCAATATTTTATTCAACACTGTTCTTTCATTATTAACATGGGTAACTGAAAATTTATTGGACTTGTTTTACTTTCCCTCTTTTCATTAGGAACCAGCAGCATTATATTTTTATGTGGAATTTAGGTGTTTTTATTTTCCTGATTTCATAGGTTCTAAGAAGTCAGCATTTTTGTTTTAGACTTAAAATTTTGAATTTCTTTAAAACCAACATTTAAAATTGTATTGCATATACCATTTTGAAATACATATACATTGTAGGCTAAATCTAGTTAACTATGCTCTTCCTCACAAAGTTACCATTTTCATGCTTAGAACATTTAAAATTGAAAATGTCAGCAATTTCAAGAATACAGTATCTTATTAGCTATACATAATCATGCTTTACAATAGATGGATCACTTGAACTTTTTCTGCATAAATGAAATTTTGTATGTTTTCACTGACATTACCCCAATCTCCTCTCCCCTAACTTATGCCTAGGTAACTATGTCTCTCTACTTTCCACTTATATTAGATTGATATTTTTGAAATTCCATATGAGTGAAAACATGTCTTATTTGATTTTCTGTACCTTTCCATATTTCATTTAACATAATGTCCTCCAGGTTCACCCACATTCTCACCAATGACAGTATTTTCTTCTTTCTTTAATGAATGTATAATATTCCATTGTGCATAAACAATTTTTATCCAGTTATTAATGGACACTTAGGCTGATTCCATGTGTTGACTCCTGTGAAAGCACAGTAATAAACATAGGAATGCAGATATCTTTTTGACACACTGCATTTCCTTTGGAAATAAATGTAGTGATGGGGTTGATAGATCATATAGTTCTATTTTTATTTTGTGAGGAATCTACATAATATTTTCCATAATGGTCTTAGTTATATTCCCACCAACAGTACACAAGAATTCCCTTCTCCACATCCTTCCTTGTGTGTATATCCCATGTTTTCTTAATCTATTCATCTATTGACAGGCCTTGGGACTGGTTCCATAATTTGCCTATTGTGAATTGGGTTGCTATAAACATTGAAGTGG
>PVHX01020565.1:17646-31800 GCA_004024805.1 Geosciurus inauris
TTTATTTTTCTCAAAAGTTGCATTTTAATACATGTTATCAAACATAACAGAAAAAAATAAATTTTCAGAAGCTGTACACACTGTTCACTGAAAACATTTGTTGAGGCAAATAGAAAAAAAATTGTTACAATCATAATTTTTCTAACTTTGCACAAAATTATAAGCAGATTACATTCTTCATATTAAACACCTTTATATGCACTTTCAATGAACAGTATATATATATATATATTATCAACCATCATTACTATACCCATTCCCCTTTCCTGCCCCCCGCCTCCCCCATGTCGCGTCCAGTGTTTCTCTATTGTCCATTAATTGAGTGGGTTATTTGTGTGTGTGTGTGTGTGTGTGTTTTCTGAGTTCTTTATGTATTCTGGAAATGAATTCCCTATTGGAGTAGGTGAGAAAGATTTTCTCCTGTTTTGTAGGCTCCCTCTTTGTGCTCTTAGTTGTTTCCTTTGGTGTGCAGAAGCTTTCTAATGTGACGCCATCCTAGTTACTGATTCTTGGTTTCATTTCTTTGAATTTTAGCATCTTGTTGAAGAAGTCATGTTGGAGTGTTGACCCTATATTTTCTTTTAGAAATTGTGAAGTTTTGTGTCTAATTCCCAGATCTTTGATCTACTTAGAGTTGACTTTTGTACAGGGAGAGAGGAGGATTGAATTTCATTCTTCTATGTATGAATACCCAGTTTCCCCACCATCATTTGTTAAAAAGGATGTTTTTCTCAATCAACTTAAAATCAGCATACTACAGTGACACAGCCATATCAATGTTTATAGCAACTCAACTTACAATAGCTAAACTGTGGAGTCAACCTAGGTGTCCTTCAACAGATGAATGGATAAAGAAAATGTGGTATATATACACAATAGATTATTACTTAGCCTTAATGAAAAATGAAATGATGGCATTTGCTGGTAAATGAATGGAGATGGATAATATCATGCTAAGCAAAATAAGCCAATCCCAAAAAACCAAAAGCAGAATGCTTTCTCTGATATGCAGATGCTAATTCACACTAAGGGGCTGGGGACTAGGGAAGAACAGAGTTACTCTGGATTAGACAGGGGAGAGTGAAGGGAGGGGAGGGCATATGGGGGTAGGAAGGACAATAGAATGAATAGGACATTATTACCCTATATGCGTATATGACTACACACATGACTGATGTGATTCTATATCATGTCCAACCAGAAGAATGAGAAGTTAGACTCCATTTATGTTTGATGTATCCAAGTGCATTCTACTATCATGTATAACTAATTAGAATTTTTAAAATGAAAAAAAAAAGGCTGTCTTCTCTCAATGTTTGTTTTTGGCATCTTTTTTGAGTATTTTTGTCGACTCTATGTGGGTTTATCTCTATTCCATTGATCTTTCAATCTTTTTTGATGCTAATACTATGTTGCTTTTGTTACTAGAGCTCTGTAATATAATTTGAAATAAGGTATTGTGATGCCTCCAGCATCACTCTTGCTTTGGTTATTCTGGGACTTTATTCCAAATTTGAAGACTGCTTTTTCCTGTTTTGTGAAAAATAGCCTTGGTATTTTTATGGAGATTGCATTGAATCTGTAGAACACTTTTCATGCTAAGGCCACTTTGACATGAATTCTGGCTATCCAAGATCATGGGGAGTCTTTCCATCTTCTAAGGGTTTCTTCAATATATATCTTCAGTGTCCTACAGTTTTCATTTTAGTCGTCTTTCACCTCTTTTTAGATTTATTCCCAAGTTTTTTTTTTTTTGAGGTTATCTTAAATGGGATAGTTTTCCCAATTTCTTTCTCAGCATGTTTATTATTGGAGTATAGGAAAGCTATTGATTTTTACATATTGATCTTGTATCCTGCTATTTTGATGAATTTGTTTATTAGCTCTAGAATTCTTCTGGTAGAGTTCTTTGGTCATCTAGATATAGGATCATGTCATCAGCAAAAAGATAATTTGATTTCTTTTCCTACTTATATCTTTTGAATTTCCTTCTCTTGCCTAATTGCCCTGATTAGAGTTTCAAGAACTACATTGAATGAGATTGGTGAGAGAGAACATCCTTGTCTTTTTCCTGATTTTATAGGAAATGCTTTCAGTTTTTCTCTGTTCAGCATGATGTTGGCTTTGGATAGGTCATAGATAGAAGAAAATTATATCAACTTTATAAAGGCTAAGTTCCCCAGCTTTTTGACACAAATGGGTGCTGGGTTTTGTCAAAGGCTTTTTCAGCAACTATTAAGATGATTGTGATTCTTGTCCTTAATTATTCTTATGTGGTGAATCATTTATTTGTGTGTGTTGAACCAACCTTGCATTCCTGGGATGAATCCCACTTGACCATGGAATACTATCTTCTTAATGTGTTTTTTAATGTGAGTTGCTAATAAGAACAGTTTTTCATCTATGTTCATCAGGGATATTGGTCTGTATTTTTTTTTTCCTTGTTATATCTTTGTTTGGTCTGGTATCAGTGATGTGATGCTGGCTTCAAAGAATGAATCGGGAAGTGTTCCTTTTCTTTTTATTTAAGGAATAATTTTAGGAAGATTGATATTAAGTGTTCTGTAAAAGTTTGGTAGAATTCAGCTGAGAAGTCATGTGGTCCTCAGCTTTTCTTAGTTGAAAGTTTTTTAATTGCTGTTTCAATTTTATAGCTTAATATTGATCTCTTTAGGTTTTCTACATCCTCATGGTTCAATTTGTGTAAGACATATGTCTAGAAATCAGTAGTTTTTATTTCTTCTAGATTTTCTTGTTTAATTAGAGTACAAATTTCCAAAGTAGTTTCTCATAATCCTCTAGATTTCAAAAATATCTATGATAAGTTATATATCTTTTATTTTTCTTCCAGTGATTTCAGTAGTCTCTATTTTGGTTAGTTTGCCTAAGAGTGTCCCAATCTTGTTTATCTTTGTTAAGAACCACATCTTTGTTGCATTGATCCTTTGTATATTTTGTTCTCAATTTCATTAATTTCAGCTCTGATCTTATTGCTATTTATTTTGGAATTAGTGTTTTCTTCCTTTTCTAAGGTCTTGATATTATTTATTTGGGCTCTTTTTTTAAATTTAGTTACTCAGTGCTCCAATCTCTCCTCTTAGAACTATTTTCATACTATCCCAGAGATTTCAATATGTTGTATTTCTGTTCTCATTCATTTCTAAAAATTTTTCTATTTCCCCTTGAGTTATTGTATGATTCATTCCTTGTTCAAAATTAATCTCCAGAATTTAAAATTTATCTTTGTCAATTTCTAATTTCATTCCAATAGGATCTGACAGGATGCAAAGAATTCTCTATTTTTTGTGGGTTTGCTAAGACTGTGTTGTAAAATGTGGTCTTTTGTAGGAAAGGTGCAGCTGAAGAGAAAGTGAATTCAACTATTGATAGAATATTATATAGATGTCTGTTAATTTCATTTAATTTTTAATTCTGAAGAGTCTTTACCTAGTTTATATCTAGATGACCTACATATTGGTGAGAGAGGTGTGTTGAAATCACCCACTATTATTGCATTGGGTCTATTTGAATCTTTATATTGAGAGGCTTTTTAAATGTGTATAGATTCACTTAGGGTTAGGGTTACAAATATTTACAATCATTATTTCTTCTTGTTGAATCATTACCTTAATTATTATGAAGTGACTGTCTTTTCTGAATAGTTTTGGCTTGAAGTCTGCTTTGTCAGATATGTTAATAGCTATTTCTGCTTGCTTTCAGTTACCATTCCTTTAGTTTCTAATTATCATAGAAAGTTTTTATTTCATCTTGAATTAAAAAGTTTTGCTAGATACAGCTATCTTCGTTGGAACCCATCTTTCAGGGTTAGTATATATTATTCTAAGCCCTCCTGGATTTTAAGCTGTAGGCTTAGAAAACAGTGGACATTATAATTGCCTTTCCTCTAAATGTGACCTGACATATTTTTCTTATGGATTTTAAAATTCTATCCTTATTCTGTGTCTTGGAGAGTATCTTTTTTAGTCTTATCTATTTGGAGTTATAAATGCCTCTTATATTTGAATTTTGATCTCATTTCAAAATTTTGGAAATTTATTTCATTGAAAAGGGTGTTCATTCTTTTAGTTTCTATTTTGTCTCTTAATACTATCCCATATTTCTTAAATACTCTGGTCCTGCTCTCTTAACATCTTTTAATTATTGTCAACTTTATTTTCAAGATTATATATTTTGTCTTTGAGACCTGAGAATCTGTCTTCAAAGTGGTCTAACCCATTGGTGATGCTTTCATTTGAAATTTTAATTTGATTTATTGAGTGTTCTATTTCCAGGATTTCTGTTTGGTTCTTTTACTGAATCTCTAGATCTTTACTGAAGTGTTTTTTCATTTTCAATATATAGTCTAAGTTCTTTCCTTTGGGCTTCCTTTAGTACATTGAACATTCTAATTATCAATTTTCTAAATTTTTTTCCTATCATTTTCTCCACTGTGGTATCAATGCAGTCAGTTGTGTTGTGAGCTATTTGGGGTAGCTTGTTCCCTTTAGTTTTTATATTGTTAGTATTTCTATTCATCTTCTGTTATAATTATTTTCTTTTACTTTTATATAAGGGATTTTTAGTAAGCTACTTTTTCTTTACCATGAGTTCTGGGTTGGGAAATTATCTTGGTGTCAATATTCAATTCAAACTTGTTATTGTCTAGTTTCTACTACCACATTGAGAAGGAATACAGATTACCAGGAATTAGTCACTTCAGAATAATGCCTTGTAAGTTTTTAGTGAAGAACTTTGTTATTTTTTAATCGATTATTCTTGGTCAGGTTACTGAAATTTTTTTGAGGTTTCAGTTACTATGCATTTTGTTTATTCTAGGCTCTGACCTACAATGGTCCTACTGGTTAGGTGAGTTCATAAGCAGTGTTTCACTTCTGCCCTGGCTGGACAGCTTTGATGCGCACTCTGTGGGAGCGTCTGACCATGTGCTGGGAAAGGAGAATGGAATGTGTCAGCCTATTCTCTAGCCTTTTCTAGATTTGGAAGTGATAACTGGAGGCTTACCAGATTTAATTTGAATTTAAGTGGTCTCAGTCTCCCTGCCCCCAGTGTGAACCAGTTTTCCCATTCCAGAGCTCAGACTAGATTGCAAGTGAAAGAATTCTTTGCTCTTGTAGCTCAAGTATTGTAGGTTCAATTTGCAGGTGCTGAATTCTTAGGTTATTTTGGGGGAGCTGCTCTGATAGTATGGCTTCCTCTGAAATGCCTTATTCCATACTCTAAAGGGATAAACTACATGGATTAAAATAATGTTAAAAATATAGCTCAGGAAGAGTAAAGAAGTTGGGTTATGAAGGCAAAAGGATGGTTGCAATGTTTAAAAGGTGAGAGGTAAGAAAGTGGAAGTAAGTCATACATGAAGGTCCTAAAGAAGGGAAAAGGTAGGAAAGAGGAGATATATTTTGCTATTGGAGGAAGAGGTGAGGACAGTAAGAGCAGAACTCCACTAAACCACCACTATCAAACAGCACAAAGAAGGAAAAAAACTAAAAAATAAACTCCCAAAAAATTAAACAGAAAAAAAATCATTACCACTTAGAAAAAACAGAACAAAATAGTAAAAGGTTAATAAAAGAAAATAAGTGATACAATACAAAAAATAAAAAATAAAACTCAGACACATAGCCAGAATTAAAGAAAAAAATTCAATTAAAACTGCTTAAATTTTTTCACTGAGGTAGCTGAAGTTAAATAATTACATCCTATTCAAGAATGTTCTGTCCTCTGTTCCTTGGGCTATGAGACTGAGAGGGAGCCAAGGTTGGGTGATACTTAACTTGTTTTTGTGACTTTCACCATTCCACCTGCTGGGATAGATTGGAATTTTATCCAATAGAAATGACCCTCAGTTTCTCTGCTCAGCACTACAAAGGGGATGGTACCTTCTTTTGAGATTTTGTCCTAACATCTTAAATCACTCATCTTTCTGGTTGGAAGTGAGGCAGAGGTCCATTTGGGAAGTCCTGGGTGCTGGCATTAAGTTCTAAATGGAACTTTAGACCATTGCTTGCAGTACTACTCCAGAGTGATTATATCCTTATACCCCTAGAGCTGAGTAGATGGTTGAGCTTGGCTGGACATCTAGGATTGTAGCAACTCCCCAGAATTCTGCTTTATAGGACCTTTGTGAGTAGAATGATCTTCTCAGGGTATATGGTGCATAGCAGGTTTCTTTCTTTTTAACAACAAAATTAAAAGTTTATTTGAATTAAGAAAAATGATTCTGTCCTGGCATGTGTAGACATATTATGATTATATTTAAAATGTTTCTATTATTCTTTTTAGTTATACATGACAGTAGAATCTATTTTGACATATTTGTACAAACAGAGTATATCTTATTCTAATTATGAACTCAGTTTGCAGATGAACATGTTGAGATTCATTGTGGTGTATTCATATATGTACATAGGAAAGTTATGTCAGATTCATTCCACTGTCTTTTCTATTCCTATCCCCTCTCACTTCTATTTATTCCCCATTGTCTAACCCACAGAACTTCTATTCCTCTTCACCCCTCTTGTGTGTTAGCTTCTACATATCAAAGAGAACATCCAATCTTTGATTTGGGGGATTGGCTTATTTTACTTGCCATGATAGACTCCAGATCCATTGACTTACCAGTGAATGTCACAAAGTCATTCTTTTTTATCACTGAGTAATTTTCCATTGTGTGTGTATATATCATCACAATTACTTTATCGCATTTAGTGTAGTTCCTATAGCTTAGCTATTGTGAATTGTGCTGCTATAAACATTGATGTGACTGCATCACTGAAGCATACTGATTTTAACACTTTTGGATATATACCAAGGAGTACAATAACTGGTCAAATTGTAGCTCCATTAGTAGCTTTTTGAGGACTCTCCATACTGCTTTCCAGAGCAGTTACACTAATTTGCAGTCCCTCCAATATTCTTAACATTTAGCATACCACAAGTACTTCATATCCCTGGGCATTAGGAATATTATGTATTTTTGTTCTATTTTTCCTGTGGTTAGCATTAATATGTTGAGTACTTACCTTTAGTCAATATATTTCATGGTTTCTACCTATGTCTTAGAAACTATTGCTTACTAGATCCTTAAAACATGAAAAATATTTATGCATGCTTTGTGAACTGCAAATCTTCTCAAGTTTTATTATAAAATTCAGGATTCTGAAAAGTAAATGAGCATTTCAGTAGTCTTCAGAATTTCCTTTTGTGTAAGCTGACAGGAGACAGGACAGTCTTACAAGGATGCCATCCCTCTGGTTAAACATGTTTACATTGAATTGGCCTGTAACTCAAGCATTCAATAATAGCCTAGAAAAACCAGCATTTTTTGTTGGCTTACCTGAATTATAAATAAATAGCTAGAGGGTATTCACTTGGTAAGTGGGAACAGAAAGGAAAGGAAAATGAGCCAATGAACTAGCAATTGACAGGAGTAAAGATAATCCATGTTTTAGCACAAGCCCCAAATACCTTCACGGAAAGAGTCAGTTGTTGATTTTGCGGCTGGAACACAAGCTGAAGATGTAGATATACAACATGAAGAAACGACATAGTAGCTGAGAAATATTAACAGAATAGACTGATTTATTTTTACCTCTGATTTGAAGAAAATATTTGGTAGAAACACTTTGGATCTTGATACACTGCACAGTCCCACATTTTTGGAGATCTGTTCTTTAGCTCTAATCATGATACTTAGATTGGGTTTTTTTTTTTTTTCTGCATTGACAAGAGGAATGGCCCAGTGATTAAAGTTCCCATAGGGATAGTTTCTTTTATTACATATTAAAATGTACTTAATTTTTTCAAAATGTACTCATATCATGACCTGCATATTTTCACAGTAATATCTGTAGAATATGACTACAATGTGCCAAAGATCAATTTTAAATAGCTACCGAGTGATATTTCCCATATAGCTAAACATCTGAATTTTGTTCATTTAAAAAATGATTTCATTGCTCTTTTATAGTTTTTAGTTTTATGCCTTCTCTATTATTTTCTTCTAATTTGGGTTTGATTTTTTCTTGCTTTTCTAAGTCCTTGAGGTGCATTGTTAAGTTGTTTGAAAACTTGATTATGCATTTATTGCTACAATGTTCTCTCTAGTGCTGCCTTTGCTATATCCAGCAGACTGATAATTTAAGAAATTTCAGTTTCCTTTTTAATTCAATTATGTACATGTTGTCCAATTTTCATAGTTTCTACTTTTTATTCTAGTTTTATTTCATTGTATCCTGAGAAGCTACATATGATCTTTTTGAGACTGAATTTGTTACCTAACGTATGATCTAGCCTAGAAAAAATTCCATATGGTGATAAGAATGTGAATATTTTTGATGTTATATAAAATATTCTATAACTGCTACATGCATTTTCCCTATAGTTTGGCTCAACTTAGAAAATCAACAAAGAAAAATATGTCTATGGAGTACAGTAGGTATTGAAATCCCCACTTATTATTTTATTGGAGTCTATACCTTTAGAGATATATTTGGTTTACATATTTGAATGGATCAGTGTGTTGCATGAATATTTACAATTGTTGTATCTTGATTAGTTGGTTCTTTAATCAATATATCTTTATAATCAATATATCTTTATGTATGGTTTTTTATCTAAAGTATGTTTTGTCTGATGGGATATAGCTATATCTCAATTTTGGCTTCCATTTGCATGTTGTATCTTTCTACAATCCTTCACTAATGAAGTAAGTTTCTTGAAGACCTAGTATAGTAGTTTTTAATCTATTTATTCAGTCTCTTTTGATTGTTGAATTTAAACCTTTAAAATTCAAGGTTATTATTGATAGGTACAAATTTATTCCTACCATTATAGTTTTGTTTTTATATATTTCTACTTCTGTTCCACCTTTTATCTTTGTGGTTTGGTAGTTTGTCACATGACAACTTGATTCTCTTTCCTTTTTGTGTATGTTTTGTAGTGAGTTTTACATTTTTGAAACTCATGCTTGTGGTTATCATCCTTTTTTTTTTTTTCTAGTATAGCGCTCCTTTAAGTTTTTACTAGGGTTGGTCTGGTGTTAATGAATTCCCTTAGTTTCTGCTTGTCTTGAAAAGAGTTTATATATTCTTCATTTCTGAAGGATATGTTTTCAGGATACAGCATTTTTGTTTGGTAGTTTATTTTTTATCAGAATTTTGAATATGACATCCCATTACTTCTGGCCTTTAAAGTTTCTTCTGAGAATTCTGCTTATTATGTGACTATATGCTTTTCTATTGATGTATTTTTTTCTTGTACTTTGTACATTTTGATTATAATATGCCTAAATGAAGGTTTGTATTGGTTGAATATAGTTGGAATCCTGAGTTTCTTGTATCTGAATGTCCATGTATCTGAAGATTTGGAAAAATTTCAATTATTATTTCATAAAATAAATTTTCAATGACTTTACACTTTTCTTCACTTTCTGAAATTAGAATAATGTGATTTGCCTAATAATGTCCTAACAGTGTTTTAGGGACTTTTTTCGATTTATTAAGAGTTCATAATTGGTGACTATATCTACCTCCTGGTCTCTAATTGAGACTGAGCTTTATTAGTATCGATTACTTATTACTTAAGAAAATCATCTCAAGAATGAGGTACAAGTACTTGGTTTATTATCCTCATATTCTGATTTATCTTAGACTGAGCATAGGTACACTCCTTTATTTTGATGACTTTGTGTTATTTAAAAGATTTGGCTAGCCAGGTGCAGTGGCACACGCCTGTAATCCCAGCACTTTGGGAGGCTGAGACAGGAGAATCACAAGTTCAAAGCCAGCCTCAGAAATGGCGAGGCGCTAAGCAACTCAGTAAGACCCTGCCTCTACATGAAACACAAATAGGGCTGGGGATGTGGCTCAGTGGTCCACAGTTGTCCAGTACCAAAAAAAAAAAAAAAAAAATTTGGCTAAAGATCAAATATTCAGGTATCACTGACGTTAGAAGAAAGACCATGACTAGCTTTGAACAGTTGGGTAAAAACATTAAGTATTATAACCCTCACACATTTACATTTTCATACCCATGGATTAGACTGTGCAAAGCTTTAAGAAGCCACAACTGTGGCTAAATGGAAAATAGCTCATGCAGGTGAATGTCTCTGTTACTCCAAAGTTAGAAGAAATAAACCTTCGTTTCTGTCCCCATGATTCAATACACTAGTTTCCCAAACCCCAGTATGATTATGTTGGGGCTTGGGTTGTATAACACAGTGTTCACTTTTGAGTATATATATCATAAGTATAATCAATGTATATTGTGAAGGACTTCCAATCTGACAGAGAATTACTTCCTGGAACAGATACCACTGTGGGAGCCATCACCAGAGTAGGAAAACCTGAACTGTAATTGGAAAACTGCTGGAGGCTCAGTGTGGACTAGTCTGTGAGTTAAAAAAAAAGACAGGATAACATTTTTTAAGAGTTTTATCAAAGAATAGTTTCTATAGTGAATATCAGAGAAAATCCCCTCATGTTCCTGGCAGGAGGAGGACACAAGTAATACTTCTGAAATATGGTGAAGCACTCTCCTTTTTTTTTGGTACTGGGGATTGAACTCAGGGGTACTCGACCACTGAGCCACATCCCCAGCCCTATTTTGTGTTTTATGTAGACAGGGTCTCACCGAGTTGTTTAGCGCCTCACCATTGCTGAGGCTGGCTTTGAACTTGTGATTCTCCTGTCTCAGCCTCCCTAAGTGCTGGGATTACAGGCCTGAGCCACTGCGCCTGGCTGCACTCTATTCTTTACAAAGCTTGAACCCAGGAAAGCTTGTACCAACACTTAATCTGGAGAAGGGAATATCAACTCAATTTTTCCCTTCCATTTCCCTACACAAAAGGCTAATGACCACATAAGCCCCCTCCAACCATCTTCCTACCTAAAGTGGATGGGGCAGAGGACCAAGACATGGCTCCATAAATGACTGGGACCTAATCAGAGGTCTATAATACTATAGAACGCTCCCATGACACATTCACCTTTACAATGATATCACTAAATGTCTATTTACTTAAGGTCCTTTCACCCAGCACATCATACTCAGCTTTCAAAATAAAATTACAAGGCATGCTAAAAGGCAAAAAGTACAATTTGAAAAAAACAAATATAAACTCAAACATGGTAGATATGTTGGCATAATCAGACTGTGAACTTTAAATAACTATGATTAGTACGCAAAAAATGGTAATGAAAAAGTAGACACTATGCAAGAACAGATAACTTTCTATTTTATGCTGACATTGTAATCCCAAAAGAGACCCAGGATATTATTAGTAAAGTATGCACTATTTCTAGTTGTCATTCAGTTTGATGTAAGAAGATTCCAAAATCACCTTCTTGCATGTTCCTGGCACAAGTTATCAATGATATGTGGTTGCCTTTTAAGGCACATTTGCCTGATTATTTGATAAGACAACTACCTATTCCCCACAAATCTATAAAACTGTTTTCTTGTGGAAATAACCCCATTCTCCCTGCACTTCCAGACATGCTGCTTTCAGTCCTGCCCATTCTCTAGCCCTACCCTTGCACTGTCAACTGAGGTTTCTTTTGTCAAATGCAAGAAAAATATCGGCATATTTCCAAACTCAATTCCATGCCTAAATTAAGGAACTTTCACTGTACATCTGGGAGTCTGATTTGCTTTACTAGAAAAATCTTAGTGTTCAGGAGCTACTAATTATAATGATTGGATCATTAATCCTGCAGAGGGCTTCACCCTGTTCATGGATACAATGATCTCCTTAACATCTGTTCATCTCTACACACACCAGATCTCCAGCCAGCAGCTTATTACTGTATTTACCATTTCCATTTTATCAATAAACTCTGCCAAGTGGCTCTAGCTTTATAGGAATATATTTGCATCATTATTCAAAACATAATAGATATTTCAGTTCTTAGAATTATTTATTATTCCTCAGTGATGGGAGCTCTCTCCATCAGAGCTCAGAAATGGGTTACCAATTATCCTCAAAGGGATATATTTAGCTTCAAAGTCAGGCATTTTGCAAGCCCTATATTATAGCAGTCATTACTCAAGACAGATTTTTTTCCCAGGATGTCAGTTTTCCATGGGTTGACAAAGCAGATACTGGCTCACCTTCCCAAAAGATTGTGAAAATTTGTCAGTACTAGTAGTGGAATATATGATGCAGGTAGTTAGGGGAGCCATATTTTTAGTTTTCCTTAAAATGAGTAAAGAAATCTTTACAAAATTTATAACATAGTATACAAATATCGACTTTATGGATACACTTTCAAGATATTTTATTGCAATTAATTCAGAAACCTTTCTACACACATTTGAACTTCCAAAAAACAATATGTGCCTCCAACAAATAGAAAGCAATTAACAAATATTCTTTATACAAAGAAAATACCATCTATTAAAAGAGGAAAAGTACAAAAATTCTGTAGTCATATTATCTATCTCCTGGCAGCATTAATTCCACCTCTAATTGAGTCAACCTCGCATGAATGCTCTCTAATGCAAACACCCAATTGTAATATTTTTTAGAGTAAAAAAGTGACAATAAAAGGAAAGGAAGAAAATGTAATTTCATTGTTGTATGTTTGTGTAGGGTATTGGAGCTCAAGATTGTTATTTAGGAATGTATATTTTCTTTTACCTTTCTAGGAAAAAGGGAAAAAATCACTAGTCCTAGACATGCACGTACTAATGTCAAATCCTAGAAAAAAAATTTTTGGTGCCAGGGACTGATCTCAGGGGCACTCGACCACTGAGCCACATCTCCTGCCCTGTTTTTTGTGTTTTCTGTAAAGACAGGGTCTCACTGAGTTGCTTAGCGCCTCACCGTTGCTGAGGCTGGCTTTGAACTCGCAATCCTCCTTTCTCAGCCTCCCTTAAGTGCTGGGATTACAGGTGTGCACCACTGCCTCGGCCCTGGAAAAATTTAAAATGAACTTCATATCCCATAGGGAATTTATTTCCTATAAATAGTGTGACTTTATCCTTTATAAACTTTGTGTCTACATCACTTGGACATTATGAAGACTTTATCGTGGAATCATGATAAAGATTATTGTGAGCATAACCTCTAATAGGCCTAGGCTTCTGAAGGCATGAAAACTCTAATGTCCTATGAAAGAGATAGATGGGTTGTAAAATGTTTTTAAAATTCTTATGGTTTTCATTTTTAAACATTACTGATAAGTGCAGCAGGGTGGGAAGGAGACATTTTAAAATATTTGTGTTCTGATCACAGATTTTGGAGGAACTCCACACTTTCTTTTTAAAACTCTAGGAATGTCTGTGTGGGAATAAAATAAAATACCATCACCTGGGAAAAATCAGCATTGGCCCAACCCAGATGGGGACAACTGAAACTTGGTCTTGACTAATACTTTGAGGACCATCCTGTTATTTTCTCCTCTTTTAGAGTAGGAAGGAATGAGAAATCACAACTTAAAATGTGCTTAAAATAAAATGTGCTTAAAATGTGCTTAAAACAAAAGGAATTATTTCTCTAGCTCTTAAAAAGAAGCACTAATACTGTGGCCATTCTTTCTGAGAGGTTATTTAGGGATTTCTTTAGGCATTAATGGGTGAATAGACTGATCTGAAATTTTTAAAGTTTCAAAATCAAATAGAAGAATATACAAATCATAATTTCAGTATAAAATTATTTTAATAGTTTTAATTTCTAATTATGTTAAGAATGTATTGTTTGGGTATGAACTTTAAATGAAAAACACGGATTTGATCAAAACCATCTTTCTTGGTGTGCTCTTAGGAAAATTGACAATGAATTTGTAAAAACATAGTAGGAAGTCCATGCAAAGTTCACAACCAAATTTAGTTAGTTCAAAAACCATACAATGATCAGCTTTTGAGTCCTTTTTGAAGAATGAGTTTTAGAACTACATATTTCCTAACTCTAAGAGCTTTATATTTAAGAACAAAAGTATTCTAAGGCAGATCATGGTTTGTTAAATAATTTCTTCCTCATTTTCTAAAGACACACACTTATCACACCTTGAAAAGGCTATGCTATATATTAGTAAAAATTTAACATTTGGAAAGATTATTCCTACATTGGTGAACTTGTTTCAAAACATCTGCCCCTGCTGCTATAGTTATATTTGGAGGTGTTTTTTTTTT
>PVHX01020566.1:0-31677 GCA_004024805.1 Geosciurus inauris
AATTTACACTGTCAACATGTAAGCCTAAATAAAACAAGAATAAAAATTTAAAAAAAAAAAGAACTCAAAAATCTTTACACCACAAAACAAACAACCCAATCAATAAATGGGCTAAGGAGCTGAACAGATACTTCTCAGAAGAAGAAATATAATTGGGTCAACAAATATATGAAAAAATTTTCAAAATCTCTACTAATTAGAGAAATGCAAATCAAAACTACTTTTAGGTTCCATCTCACCGAGTCAGAATGGCAATTATCAAGAATACAAACAACAATAAGAGTTGGCGAGGATGTGAGGGGAAAAGCACACTCATACATTGTTGGTGGGACTGCAAATTGGTGCAACCAATCTGGAAAGCAGTATGGAGATTCCTTAGAAACCTTGGAATGGAACCACCATTTGACTCAGCTATTACACTCCTTGGTCTATACCCAAAGGACTTAAAAACAGCATACTACAGTGACACAGCCACTTCAATGTTTATAGCAGCACAATTCACAATTGCTAAACTGTGCAACCAACCTAAATGCCCTTCAATAGATAATTGGATAAAGAAAATGTGGTATATATACACAATGGAATATTACTCAGCCACAAAAAAGAATAAAATCATGGCATTTGCAGGTAAATGGATGGAGTTGGAGAACATCATGCTAAGTGAAGTAAGCCAATCCCAAAGAACCAAAGGGCGAATGTTTTCTCTGATTAGTGGATGCTGATCCATAATGGGGTGGGGGTGGGGAGCATAGGAGAAATAGAAAGAGCTTTGGATAGGGCAAAGGGGAGGGAGATTAAAGGAAAGGACACGGGGGTAGGAAAGATGGTAGAATGAGATGGACATCACTGCCCTAGGTACATGTATGAAGACACAAATGGTGTGACTTTACCTTGTTTGCAACCAGAGAAATGAAAATTGTGCTCCATATGTATACTGTGACTTGAAATGCATTCTGCTGTTTGAAAAAATAAATATAAATTTTTTAAAAAAATAATTCTCTGAAACCCACGTCACTACAGATAGAAGAAGAGTGAGGACTATAGTGATGAAAAACAGAGTCCTCATGAAAAAGTCTAACCCAGATTTTAAATCAGTAGAAATGTTTTTGACTTATAAATTTCCTTCATGTATATACAATCAAACGCACCTATTATGAGCATATAGTTAAGGGGAGTTAATGAATGCTGCACACTCATATGACCATGATTAGTCAAGATAGAAAACATTTTTATCACTCCAAAAAGTTCCCTTGTGCTCTTCTCATTCAAAATTATTTTTAAAATAACATAACACTTATATGAACATTTAAAAATTGAGGTAAAATTTCTAAAACTATGTTCACTTGCCATAAACAACATAGATCTTCAATTCTTTACATAAATCAGATAACATTTTTTAAGTATAGGTTTAGCACAGTCTAGTTACTAATGAGAATCCACTGCCACAGAGTTTCTAAATCTAACATTTTAACTGTAACATTTACCCAAAAGTATGAGTGGAAAAGGTTTATTATATCTACTGGACATGCTGTGAAGTCACAAAGGTATCCTACTAAGGCTGAAGTGTAGGTAGTTAATGTGAGAGAGCTGGGGGGGAGGAGGATGCCAAATTAAAAGAAGAAAAGACTTCACCAAAACATATGTCACATCTAGGTGGTTATGTAAAATCATATGTGTGTATACATATGTAGGTTGAATAAAACATTTAAAACATAAAAATAATTAGATACCCCAATTCTTACAATAATTTTAAAAATCTCCTGAATCCCCTTAAAATATTTCTTGTCTTATGTCACATCCAATGATTTTCTCTTCAATCTTAAAAATCACAAACAAACTAAAATCTAAAACATTATTGACGAATGGAAACCAAAGATTTGGAGTCAAAAGTGCTTTCTCAGTCTAAAACTAACATTCTCCTCCAAAACATACTTCCCTGCGTGCTTTTTCACTGATCAATAATAAGCCAGACAAGAACTTTCTCTAATGCCTCTTGCTAAGAGATGCAAAGAATTAGACAAGTCAGAAATCAAATCATATTTCCTGATCCTAAACCATCTATCCTAGCAGGTGGAATCTGTGAAAGCATTCTGCATGAACTAGGAACTTTCAGCCTGCTCACTGAAGAAAGCCTGCAGTCAGAAAACTCTTGTGATTTCTATTATGACTTAACAAAATGTAAGAATTGGTGCACATTGTGAGACCATGAGAATATGATTGAAGTTTTATTCAAAAGATGCATTGGCAACTAAGCCTGGGCAGAAGAAAATTTCATAACAAAGGGACAAGATTTCTTTTAGTCATTTTTGAGACACAAAAATAATGTGTACTAATAAAAATGTAACCTACTGTATCATATTTTATATGCCACATACCACTTACCGTTGTACCATATACATCTTATATCATAAGTAGTTATAATAAACATTTTAATTAAGTCTCACAGAAAAAATAACTTTCAGTATTCTCTAGTCCAGACAATTCAGCTGGTTCCAATGTTAGGTTATTTTAACACTGTGATGAACATGTTTATATGTTCATCATATGACCATAAGGTTTGCTATATTTTGGGTTATTTTCCTAGCCTAAATTTTAAATGCACTATTACTGCATTTGAGTATAAAAATTGTATGTCTCATTGCAAATTTATGTTAATAATCTTTTTTTGGGCAATTTGGTAGTGTTATCAATAGCCTCACAAATACTTCTGCCTTTTGATGATCCATTATTTCCTATAAATATATATATTTAATATATATTTATATTTGTCCTTTTTCTATGAATATGTATTTTTCTATGAATATGTATTTTTCTATGAATATGCATATTCATATATGTATATTCATATATACATATATGAA
This sequence comes from Geosciurus inauris, assembly GCA_004024805.1. Classification (NCBI taxonomy): domain Eukaryota; kingdom Metazoa; phylum Chordata; class Mammalia; order Rodentia; family Sciuridae; genus Geosciurus; species Geosciurus inauris. The sequence goes on from PVHX01020566.1 coordinate 2,862, forward strand.
TATGTATATATTCATAGAAAAAGGACAGAAGCGTATCAACACACATACAGTTGTCATTTCAATGTGCATGAACACAAATATTTCTGCACATTTTGATATACATTGTTTACATTTTCAGGATATTAATCCTTTCTGATAGTTCTATGATATATAGTTCTATGATATATCACATTTATGTATTTATGTAAAATTGCATGCATATAAATGATAATCGAATGTAACACTTAACACATAAAAAGTATTACAGAGATGCTCCAATTCTCACAAAATAATTTTCCCAAGTGTAATCTTTCTTTATTTCAAAGAATTTTTTTTCCATTTACCTGAGCACATTTTTGTAACAAAAATGAAACTATTGTGTAATTAATAGGAATTCTTCTGACAAAGTGCTGTGAAATGCCTCAGCAGTAATATGGTCCCAGAGTCCCAAGTTTAAATAGTTTAAATACAATGGCAGTTTTAAACACAAGGAAAAAAAACACAACTAAACTTTCCCGGAGGAGTGAAACTGATCATGTTTTTACAGAACTGACTTGAAGTCTTAATCCAAAAAATAAGAACAGTTCTTCACAGTGAAGCAGGAACAGAATTCATGCATTTCTCTACATTTACATCTCAGGACCTTCCTTTCAGGCTTTGTTCTAGTAAATAAGCACAGCCACAGGATTCAGTCCCTAACTCAGCTCCCCTGCTTGCAAACTCTTTATTATGCCTACAGAGATACAGGATCCTCAGGAGTCTGGCCCCTACTCACATGTACAGGCTTATTTCTGATTGTCAACCCCTTTCTTTCTACTGCTCTGCATTACTAATTAAGGGAATGAGTATTCTTCAGCATTCATTGAGGAGATGCACATTTTATTCCTTCTATGGGGCTAATTCCCATGAAGCCACACTACTCCAATGTCCTCACCCCCCTTCACGGTAAGCATGCAGCCATTTACCCCTGCAGCAAAGAGACCTTCTTCCTCTGTGGTTTCACTCACCACACCACATGCAACTGTCTGTGTACTTATTGAACATCCCCTTCTAGAAAACTAGTGAGGGCAGAGATATCTTCCTCTTTGCTCACGGCTGTATTTTATTTTAGTGGGGGTTTGGGGTCACTGGGGATTGTACTAAGGGACACCCGGCCACTGAGCCCCAGCCCCAGCCCTATTTTGTAATTTATTTAGAGACAGGGTCTCACCAAGTTGCTTAGTGCCTCACTTTTGCTGAAGCTGGCTTCAAACTCCCAATCCTCCTGCCTCAGCCTCCCAGGCTGCTGGGATTATAGGCATGCTCCACTGTGCCCAGCTCACTGCTGAATTTCTGAAAAGAGGATAGAAGATATCCAGTGGATGCTTGAAGGCTTGGATGTGAAAAGCAGAAATAGGTAATTGAATGAATTCAGGGGGAAACTGGTGTATCTCCAGTTCAGCTCTCTGGCAAAAGGCAGAAGTGGTGCCAGAAAGAAGAAAAGGGAAGGAACAACAAAGAATATACAGAAAATATAGCTTTCAATGAAAAGGAGCTTGTTATGTTGCAAAAAGCAAAGACTAGTTCAACTGGGAAATTCCTCAACTTGTACCTATAAAATGGGATAATATGTTCATTGAGTTGTTGTAAAGACTACTGAATTGCAAGTAGATGAATCTACATGTACATACACAAAACACCTTCCATATACTAGGCCTTTGGCTAAATGTTTGACCTTTTCTCACCCACTTATATTAAAGTTTGGTCTAGGTATTTCTATACCTGTAAAAACCAATAACAAATCTCCAGGAAAAAATGCAGTGGAAAAAAATTATTTTTGCTTTAATTTTTTAAAAGATAAATCATGCTAGCTGGCAGCCATAGCAAATACAAAATGCCTAAACTTACAAGATTAGAAATCATGGCCATAGGGAGATATGGATAAGTAGCCCATACTGAAATGGGCCTTCTTTCAGAAGAGAGGATTACTCAGGGATAAGTTTTCCACAGAACAAAAATATCATGTATTTTAATGGTGGGTCATGGTAGTATTCCTAGAACACAGGAATACTTCTCTTATGGCTTTCATTACCCCTTCTATTGAGACAAAATGCATAAAATATTAAAATCTGTCCTCAAGCCATTTGGCTAAATGTATAGATGTCTAAGGCCAAAAATACATTCATTGATTTCAGAATTAAAATCTATTTATAGGCTTTTCAAACAGATGTCTCTAGTCACCTTGAAGCACGAGTTCTTGCTTTAGCTGGATGTTTGGACACGCCAGTCTTACTACACAATAAAAATAGGATCCTGGATCGTGAGAACAGCAAACTGGGATGGCTGCTGGTTTCTGGTGAGCTGACACTGGGATGTTGAATCAGGGTAGTTCAGAGCAGACTGCTAGATCTGATCAGTTCAGTTCGTACTGAACTGATCAGATCCTAAAAAGGACAGCTAGATTCAGACTGCTCAGAATCTCCCTGGCAGAGCAAGAAACTTGCCCACAGCTGAAGAGATTTTTACAGCTTGACTAAATACTCCTGCTGTCTATGCCATAGAGATCCTGTTTACTAATTTAACAAGCACAGACTTTTATTGACCCCACAAAGGCCTACCTATAGTCCCTATATTTGATGGCTGCATAATAAACAGCTACTGGAGTGGTCATCATCTTTAAATTTGTGACTTCTCTACCTTCACACTGCATTTGCTGTTATGGGGTTTTGTCTTTTTTAGTGATTGTTGGTTGGTTGTTTTATACTGTTTACAAATATGAGCATGCATGACAAACTTAATACTAAATATACTTACAAAGATAAATACATTTCCCCAAAGACTACTCTTGGTATTTTATTTCATTGAAAATCATCAAAGTTACTATGTTTTAATTCATTGCACTTCTCAATTTGGTTAGTCAATTGATTTGACCGGTATTAGCCAGAGCCAGACAAAGGGCAATGTGAGTGGAAGGCAGGAAACGAGCTAAGGCAGGTGGGATCTACCTTAGTAGCTTGCCTACAATTACATATCTGGGGAGAATCTATTTGTTCAAAAGCAGAGAAGGCAGAGTAGCAACAGGAAACCAGAGAATGGGAAAAGAGAACAGAACTGCACTGACAGTTGGAAGGAGGAGTAGCAGGGTATAAATACAAAGTAGGAACAAAAGCAAATTGCTAGTTGGCACCAGAGAGGAGACTTCCCATAGGATGTGGTTTGGCCTTGGAGATAATGCAGATGGTAATTTGCACCTTTGAAAGATGCTTTGGAAGCAGAAAGCCTCAGGCTCTTCTAGGTTTTATGAAAATTTACTTAAAAACAAAATCCAAGGCTTATGATACATGAATGAATGGATGGATAGATAGATTAATGGACAGATGGATCAATGGATAGTTTTGTTGGCATATAGTAGTAATTTTACCACCAAGTGTCCCCCTGACCAAAATTTTCTTCTTTATAGGTCTTCAGGAATGCTTTTTTAGAAATTCTTTCCTTGGAGTTTTTCAATGCATGATCCTTGGATCTTGGGATCCAAATGAGCTTGTTTAGAAACTTGTAGGGTGGGGCCTATACATCCTCAGTTTAATAAATTCTCCAGGTCATCTTTTTACACAATAATGTTTGAAATGCCCAGACTAAGACATTGTCTTTTGTCAAGTGTAAAGTTCGTACTGAACTGATCAGATCCTAAAACGGACAGCAGGAGAAAGGCTGAAAATAAGACAGGATAACAGGACAGAGAATATTTGGGGGTGGGAAAGGGAAATATTTCCCTTTCTCCAAACATCAGTGGAGAATCCTAGGTAGTAAAAGCCTCTGGGAGAATAAGACTGGGAAGAAAGGAAAGAATCAAACAATCATGAGTGCCACTCAAATTGTAGGAACCTCCAGCCTGGGCATTTTCAAGGATCAAGAAAATTCCAGGTCCTTCAGGCCACATTTGTCCACTTCTGTAGTCCCCTGTAGAATTTTGTTTGTGTTTTATGGACTTCATTATTAATTCAACTAAAATATTTATTGAGCACTTATCATACACTATTCCAGGAATTGAGGCAGAGCAATGAACTAAAGAGACAAATACATTTGCCCGTAAGGAGCTTAGGTTCTAGCAGGGCAAACAATAAAGAAAGTGATATATATATATATTAGATAGATAAATGCTAAGGGGAAATACAGCAGGAAATGGTAATAGGAAGTATGTTTAATGTGGGAGGAAACTGCAATTTTAAAAAGACAGAGAGGCCTCTCTGAGGAAATGACATTTGAGTAAAACCCAGAAGTAAGAGGGTGAGCAGAGGGGAAATCTAGGGAAAGTGCATTTAGGCAGAGGCAACTGCAAGGTGAAAGGCCTGCCAGTGTATTCAAGGAGTCATAAGATGGTCACTATGGCGGGAGAAGAATGAGGCAGAGGCAGAACCAGATGGCCACTGGAGGATCCTACCAGATAGCCTCAGAAAGGTGTTACAGATCCCAGAAAACCTACTCTGATCAACATGGAAAATGATGGAAGGATTTTTGTTTTCTTTTTGTTTTCTTAGGAAATGACTTTAATTCTCTAAAATTCTTGATGTTCACAATAACAATATTAAACCATTTTTTAAAAACTTGAAATTTATTACATCTTAAAAAACAGGTATAGCCGGGCACGATGGTGCACGCCTGTAATCCCAGGGGATTGGGAGGCTGAGGCAGGAAGATTGTGAGTTCAAAGTCATTCTCAGCAAAAGTGAGGCCCTAAGTAACTCAGTGAGACCCTGTCTCTCAATAAAATACAAAAAAATAGGGCTGGAGATGTGGCTCAGTTGTTGAGTGCCCCTGAGTTCAATCCCTGGTCCTCCCCGACACAAAAAAGAAAAAATATTCATATAAAACAAATTTGGCACATAAAATGGTAAGATCCAATTACCCAGAAAAATTACTGGCATATACCAATTGAATTCCCCAATGGATGAGGAAATAATGTAAAATTTCTTACTTAAAATTAGCATATACTATGGCTGTCTTTTGGAAAATGAACTGTAATGGGGTTCTTTAACACTTAGGAGGTTTAAAATACACAACTCTTGGTGCCAAGCCAGATCTTGGTTAATAGCCAAAAGAATATCTGATCACTTCTAAAAGCTATTTGAGCAAATTTCCAATTAAATGATGGAAAATTAAGAAAAAGTCCTGATTTCATTTTATTTACTTTAAGTTGTAACTCCACCTAGATAGGTTGGTCTGGTTTCTAGCCCCAACTTTCTAAATATCTTTTTCCAAGTCATTCTATCTCTTTAGCCCTCCTTAGTTTCTCATTGAAAAATTTTGAGTAGATTAATTTCATGGTCAGTCTTAACTTTGACAAAATCACTGGCTATTTTTGCTGAGAATAACTTGGCAGAAAGGCAAATTTGGCAGAAGCAAGCTTGGTTTTAGAAAGACATTGCAACAATAAAGGAGAGAGATGATGGTGGCTAGAATTGGCAGAGGAGGTGGTAAGTAATGACCTAAGTAATGACCTGTGGGCTGAACAGGTAGGGTATAAGAAAGAGAGTGCTATGATTCAGGTGTGGTGTCCCACAAAAGCTCACATGTGAAATAATGCAAGGTTTGGAGGAGAAATGATTGGGCCATAACCTTAATCTAATCAGTGAATTACTCCCTGATGGGATTAACTGGGTGGTGATGAGGCAGGTGGGATGTGGCTGGAGGAAGTAGTTCACTGGGGGATACGGGGGATATATTTGTATCTGGCAAATGGAGACCTCTCTCTTTGCCTTCTGATCAACATGTGAGCTGCTTTCCTCTGCCACACTCTTCTGCCATGAGCCCTTGAGAAATGGAGTATGCTGTCTATGGATTTGAGACTTGTGAAACTGTGAGCCCTTAATAAACTTTTCCTCCTCTACAATTGTTCTTGACAGATCCTTTAGTCACAGCAGTGAAAAATCTGACTAAAGCAAAGAAAGAGGTGAAGGAGGATTCCAAGGTTTGGAAAAAAAAAAACTTGAAAAATCTGTTGTCATTGTCTGTAGGGAAGGAGACTTTGGGATCATCAGCCTATAGTCATGAGAATGTGAGCATTCATCAAGGTAGTGAGTGAAGAAGTTCAAGGACTGAACTCTGGGGGACTTTGACCAAGTTTGTTAAGGGCTGAGTGGTTTCCAAGGACATGAGACTTTTGGTAAAGCTCTGGACAGACTGAGATGATTGATCACTGACTGAGAACACAGGAAGATGAACAAGAAATCAATGAAGAGGAAAAAGCAGTGTTAAGGTTGGAGACACTTTGCTTTGGTACCCAAGTAAAGAAACAGTTTCAGGGAGAAGATAGCTCTCAACACTTAAATGTTGCTGATGGAGCCAGGACAATGAAGACTGAGAATTAACCACTGGATTTAGCAATAAACAGTCACAGGGAACCTTGACAAGAACAGTGTTAGTGAAAGTTACGAGGACAGAAAGCCCAACTTCAGTCATTCAATACCATCAGTCCACTCAGGTTACTCTAGCAAAACACTGCACTTGCTAAAACAACAGAAATCTATTTTTCTACAGGACCCTCTTCTTCATTTGCAGACTGTGACCTTCTCGTTTTGTCTTTCTCACTGTGTCCTTAAGTGACAAATCTCTCTCTCTCTCTCACGCCATAGTTCTATTACATTAGGACTTCAACATATGATCTCATTTAACCTTAGTTACCTCCTAAAGACCCTCTTTCTAGTACAATCACATGAGAGGTCAGGGCTTCAATGAAAAAATGTGAACGGGAGACACAATTCAAGCCATAGCTGAGAATTAGAGAAAGCAACTGTAAAGAGCTTTCAGGGATTTTTCCTGTGCAGAAATGGAACAAATTGAGTGGATGCTGGAAGGCAATATAAGATCAAGAAAAGTTGTTTAATTTGTGGTGAGTAGGAGAAATAAAAGTATGCTTGTATGTTGATGATAATGATTCAGTAAAGGGAAGATGGGAAATTGCTGGGGTGATGTTCTCAATAGATGAGAGGGCACAGGAACACATATGGTTTTGCCAGAACAGGTGGCAGAATAGAAGGACACAGATACACAGAGGTCTGTCCATGTAGTGGGGCCTGGGAAGGGCTCATTGAAATTCTCTTCTAATTATGTCTATTTCCTTAATGGAATAAAAAGTGAAATTCATCAACTGAGAGGAAGTGATGGCAGTTTGAGGTCAGAGGAAAAGATATGGGAGTCATCTAGGATAGCAGGAGAGTGATGGACTAGGGAGAGAGATGTAATATAATTGCCAGGGAGCATTAAGGAGCCACTTAAAGCTTGCGGTCATGAATCTCAAGAAAAGTAAACAGGTTGCATGCTTTCCCCAGCCATGTGCTGCCACACAAATGCAGGCAGAGGAAGTAGAAAGATGGATTTAACCAAGGTTTGATTTAGCCAAGGGGCATAAAGAAGTACAAGAGGCACCGGTGACTATATTGTACCATGCAATGAAGTCCTTTCTGCCTTGATTTAGAGTCAGTTCATCCTCTCTCTTCCAGAGATTAAACTTCTCCGCCAGAGGGCTTGAACTTTTATTTTTCATCCTTATATTTTCCAGTGACCCCAGCACAATCAATGACTTAAAATAGGAAATGCTCAGAATTCTTCCTGAACAAATGATTCCAGGAATCCCAGAGAATTATCCTGATGCAGAACCACTTGGAAAAGGCTCCCAGGGTGAGCAGTGATGGACATGGGCCAAATCCACTTACTCAGACAGAGGCTGGGGACCTTCATGAAATGGTGCATGGAAACTGGCCCTCTGGCTCTTTCTACAGGCTACCTCCAATCCCTATGGACAAAGTAAGAATTCATTTAACAGATATTCAGGCCCTACTAAAGAAACTGTGCATAGAAAATGCATAAAATGGACATAGTTAGGCCTAAGAGAACATGAGCTAACATTCAATGCATAATCATTGTGTTCCATTCAGTGTTTTAAGAGCCTTAGAAATATAGTTAATTTTCATAGTAATCTTTTATATTGATACCAAATTATTCATATTATGCTATTATCATCATCCCATTTTAGAGATAGAAAGTAGAATTATGTATAATTTACCAAGATTACCCACTAAGCAACAGAGAGAAGAGTTGAACTTAGGCCGCCTGGTGCCAGATATGTTTCCAACCACCATTCTAGATAATTCATATCATTTCCCTAAAATCTGAAGAAGTCAGTCACTTAACTTGAGAGAATCAACATATGACCCACCTCAACCCCACTGGCTAACATCCCAACCCTCATCTTTCCTTCGGGTTCAAACAGAGCACTGCTTTAGAATGGAAGTCAGAAGACCCACACCTTAGTAGAATTCAGCATGATGCCTCCCAGGAGGCCAAGGGTCAGAAGACTTGGGACTTATTAATCAGTTTCACCATTTGCTTATATGAGTTTTTTCCTATAAAATCAGTATAGTTATACCTGTACTACCTGCTTACTAAGATGGACCAGAAGGAGTATCTCCTAAAATATTATGTGCTAAACACATCAGCGATTGCTAGACTACCAAAGCAAGTAAAATCAGAACACAAGAGAAAAGGTAGCTAAGGCATACACAGGTCCAAGTGAGGTCTTTCCAGGACAGGGGGTCTTAGGAATGCTGAGAAAATCAGACAGTGGGCAAGGCAAAAGGGAGAAAGGAGAAAAAGAAAGTCCAGGAACCTGCCAATAACCATGAGCTGCTCTGTACCAGAGCTGTGTGAGGCTAGTTCAGCTGAGCACACAGCACTTGGCAGGCACTCAGGGCCAGGGCTTCCACTGGCCCATGTACATACGTTGTGTGAGTTAAGAATAGGTGCCCCTTTCTCAAGACTCTTTACTTGCACCTGTCCGAAAACTGTCCTGATATACTCACTCTGCTAAATTAAGGTATTTTACTGGCATATGCCTGAAAAACTGTTGAAATAAAATGAAAGTCTACGATGGTTTTAGTCAGCCATTTTGTTGCTATGACTTTCGATCTAACCAGAACAATTTTAGGGCAGGAAAAGTTTATTTGAGGGCTTATGGTTTCGGAGGTCTCATTCTGTAGACAGCCGGCTCCATTCCTTGGGCCTGAGGTGAGGCTGAACATTGTGGTGGCAGAGTGCAGCAAAAGGAAGCGGCTCATGTGATGATCAGAAGGCAGAGAGAGGCTCCACTCACCAGATACCAAATATATGCACCAAAGGCACGCCCCACCCCCATGACCCACCTCCTCCAGCCTCACACTATCTACATTCAGTTACCACTCAGTTAATCCCATCAGAGGATGAATTCACTGATTGGGTCAAGACTCAACCCAATCGTTCATCTTCTAAACTTTCTTGCATTGCCTCACACATGAGCTTTTGGGGGACATCTCACATCCAACCCCCTAACAGACACCATGTGAATGGCACCCTCTCGGGTTGTGTAGTGCACAACAGCACACAGCAGTTCTGCCTTGAATGAACCTCAATGCTGACCATCTCCCTTCTGCATATCTGTTTTTAAAATATCAGAATGTGGCCTTTGTAAGTTTTTAAGACCAAAATTGAACATTTTGGTTTCTGTCCCTTAAACTATACTGTTACTAGACCTAAATTAGGAAGAATCTTTGAAGATCATGGACTTCCATACACAGTTTGGACATGTAGGAAGTCAATGGTGCGTGTATATTATGTGTATTGTTCAGTTAAAAACTGAGCCGTCATTTGTGTTTGGAACAAACCGGTGAGACTCTCCATTTCGGCGAGACCATTTCTTTAACCAAATGCCATAAATTCGAAGCTAAATTTAAGGAGGGAAAGAATCTTAGAAAGTTGTTAAGCAAGGTCAAATTCAGTTTTTGGTTTTTGTTATTGTTTTTGGTTTTTTTCTTCACATAGATATCATATGTATCTATTTCTTGGATAATAGCCACCTTGTGAAATAATCTCTTATTTTAAAGGGTTCCTGTCCTGGCACTCAGCTCCCAACCATCGATGAGATCAATATTAGGAAATGGCTGAGGAGGAACTAATGTAATTTTTCCTAAAGTAAATAGCCAGTAGGCTGAGGAGTCAGAGTTCCAACCTGGAACCTTGGAATCTATAGCCACCTGCTCTATTAGTGACAGCAGTAACTGATGAGTAGGGGGATAGTCATAGACTGCTTGCTTGCAATCTATAAACGACTGTATCTCTAAGTTTTAAGGGATGAGACTAGTTCTAGAAGATATACAAATGGAGCCAAAGTCATGGGTAATATTTACTGGTGGATCAAATTTGTCACACAGCATCCTGAACATCTCATATCCTTGGACCAAGGCAAAATCAGCACAACAATTTGGACAGTAACTTAGCCAACAGCATCATTGTTAAGGGCCAAGTGATATTAACAAAATATGCAAATTCTAATTTTATTTTATTTTTTAAAATATTTTTTAGTTGTAGATGAACACAATACCTTTATTTTTTTATTTTATGTGGTGCTGAGGATTGAACCCAGCACCCCACACATGCAAGGCAAATGCTGTATCACTGAGCCACAACCCCAGCCCAAAAATTCTAATTTTAAAACTCAGAACAATACCTTGGAGCTGAAACAATCCCTTCTTTTTTGGCAAAATAACTAAATAAATTTCCTCCACACAAAGTTTGGTATATTCATTTATTAAAACCCTGACCTACACACCCATCATTATTGCTACAGTATTTATGATACCAACCTAGTGTCCTAGAAGAGTTAACTTCCTCAACCAGTATTTGGAGAAGGATTTCGGAATAATTGCCATTTCAATTTCCTTCCTTTTTCTTTTTATTTGCAGTACTGGAGATTGAATCCTACACCTAACACATGCCAGGCAAGCGCTCTACCATTGACCCCTTTTTGTACTTAATCTTAAAACAATCCGACTTAGTTGCTCAGTCTGGCCTGGAACTTGAGATCCTCCTGAGTAGCTGGGATTACAGGCATGCACAACTAAACCTGGTCCTCTCTCTTTAATTTGATAGAAAATGTTCTCATCAAACTGTGAAGATGAAATCAGTGGAATGGTGTGAAATACCAGTTTAACAATGGTCATTTCTCACCCATAAGACAAAGAAGCAAAAGTCCTAGTGATTTCTGTGACAATGAGCATTAAGGAAAAACCTCATAAGCTCCTAAATCCTAGGGACTTAACTATTTAAAGTCTGAGGCAGTCCCACTGACATCACAGACCCTTCCTGCAGTCACAATGCTGCTGAGCCACACTTGGGAAGATGCTCCAGAAACATGAAGACTTCAGTTAGCCTGAAATCAAGATTCCTTAGTACTTTGGCTTTCTAACAAAGAAAAAAAAAAAATCTCTTCCCTTTTAAAAGATTCAAATCAACAAAAAATAAAAGTGGGAAATCCGGCCTCATGAGTTCAGGTATTTATCTCATGGACTACTCAAATTTCTCATTCTTCACTATCTTACTTCTTATTACATATAAACAAAGCAATAAATCCCAAAGAAGACCCTTGGATGGCTTGGGCAAAGTAGGGTATGAAGTTATTTCCTATGATTTTAGGACTGTTTGATCTCAACAAAGTTCCTAAATGTCTTATGGAAGCACCTGTGAGGATACACTCTACCTGCTGACTCTGGCTGTGATGCCAGCATAGGGAGAACTGGGATGGGGTGGGGGGAAGAGGACAAGTGTAAACAAATTGGAAGCCCCCTCTTTCAACTTTTACACGTACAGAAACTACCTCAATTTAAAAAATAAAGTAAAACACCAATGCAAAAATTCACTTGCCATAGTTCCTGAGCTGATTCTGCATTCTGGTTGCCTAGATACAGATGTAAACAAAAGTGCCTCCCAGACTGCCGAGGAACAGCCAGATGAACCTGATGGCCCCCTTCCTGGCTCAGCCAGTGACCAAGCAAAGAAAGCAAGTACTTTAGATATTCATATAAAAAATAGAATATTTTGCTCAGCTTCTTTAAAGCTCAAGGTTGTTTAGAGAGTTTTAAGACATCTTGAAAGAATGGTTTTCCTTTTCAGTCTTCCAGTATTTCCTGCTTATTCTGCATTAACAAAGTGACTGATGAGAGCACGGGCTAAAAAGTAAAAGGGTCTCCATTTGTAAATACATGAATTGGACTGATTTTAATATATGAGATATTTTTTTTAATTTCATAGTGATTTGTTTTTTATGAAGATTCCAAAGGAGCCAAGGTGAAGTCAAGTTGTAGACTTCAACAGGAAAAAGAGAATAGCTAAAAAGAATGTTTCCTTTATAGTACTAGTTGTATCTTCCCCATTAATTAAAAAGGACATTGTAAACAATCAGTGTTTTTAGACTTTGGTAATTCTTGTAACACCTGCCCGGTGGATGTAGCCTTGTTATATGGAAAGAGCACCCCAAAGCCAGCACAATATCAAGTACTCATTTGGGGTCCCTATTGACCGTTCCACACACTGTGTGATTTTAGGTGATTTCTTAACTTCTCTGTTTCCTCTTTTACAAAATGAGCTAGTTAGGCCTATCAGACAAAGTTGTAGGGTTTGAATGAGCCACTTAGGTAAAGTGCTTAGCAGGTAGGAAAAGCTCAATTAATATCTAAAGTGATTGTTATCATCATTTATATCATCTTGAGTAGGTCTATTACTTCTGATTCTCAAGTTCCACACCTATAAAAACAATCATCTTAAACTTTTCTATAATAAAGAAGGATTTCAGTTACTTAAAGTAATTATCCATAATACAAAAATAGTGACACCCACTCTTATAGGTCTATGTAATCCCATTATATGCAAGAAAAGGTTTTATAATTTATAAAGTCATAAGAATTATTTTAAAGTAGTCTTATGAGAAAGATGAAAAGTCGGGGCTGGGGTTGTGGCTCAGCGGTAGAGCGCTTGCCTCCGTAGGTGTGAGGCACTGGGTTCGATCCTCAGCACCACATAAAATAAATAAAGGTATTGTGTTCATCTATAACTAAATAAAATATTTTTTTAAAAAAGATGAAAAGTGACACATATAAAACAATCCCATAATAACCATCCAATTGTTTGACTATGAGACAATTTTTACGTAGAATCACTCCAGCCTATAGGAATAAGATGAATAAGAACAAATGCCTAAGGTAAATTAGCAAAGATGTAAAATTTTAAATACTGCCTTCAGTAAATAAAATGCATTTTAAAAGAGGAAATAATTACACTACCATAGTAATTTCACTCTAGATAGTAGAACTATGAATAAGATTTTTTTCTGTAATCTTTTAATTTCTTATAACTTTTCCAAACTTTCCTCTATCATGTTTAACATTTTTAACTTTAAAGTGTGTATACTGTGTGTGTTTTTAAGAGGATGCTATTTATGATCTTCCAAATAAGAATTAAAATTAATAAAAGCAAAACATATAATCTAGATATGATGGTGCACACTTGTATCCCAGCGCTCAGGAGACTGAGGCAGGAGAATCACAAGTTCAAAGCCAGCCTCAGCAACTTAGTGAGGCCCAAGCAAATTAGCGAGAACTGTCTCAAAGTTAAAAGGGCTGGGAATGTGGCTCAGTGGTTAAGCACCCCTGGGTTCAATTCCTGGTACCAAAATTAATTAATTAATTAATTTTAAAACATATATATGAACACACACACACACACACACACACACAGAAAACACATCTGTTTTACTCCAGAAGGAGAAGGGAAAACAACAGCTTGTGGACACAGTGTTCATCATACTATTTCAATGCACAAATATTTATAGAGGCTACTGGGTGCCAAACATGAATGGCAAGGACCAACCAGTTGCGGAGAAAATACTAAAACCAGATTCTCACTGGCCCCAGTGGAGGGTGGTGGGGTGAGAAGAGAGAGAAGGAAAGAACTAGCATGAAGTAGGTGAGGAACCCAGGGCCCAGTACGATTCCAGCAGCAAACAGGAGTGAAAGCGCATGCCACGGAGGAACAGTCTAGTCTCTAAAGATTTAGGACGGTTTCCAGAATATGCACATGTGAGTGCCCAGTGGTTAGTAGTTCCAAGCTGGGCTGAGGAGCATCCACTCCCATTCAGCCATGGGGAGAGGGCCAAAGCACTCTCAAGCAGCTCACTCTGTCTCAAGCAGCCTGGAGCCTCTTCTGGTGGCCCACCACCAAGTGGGATGGGTCAGGAAAGCCTGAGTATTATCAGGGGTCCTTGATTACCTTCCTTGATAATAGACTTTTCTAATTTTTTAGTTTTGTTTATTGTTTGTTTTGAGGAAGGAGATTTCCTATTAAGTTTTCCAGTCCTGAATCAATATGTGGTGGTTCCATAGACATTTGTTAAAGGACTGATTTTTGTTTGTGGGTCTTTAACACAAACAGACCCAATGATGGGTCTGCCATCATTCGAGCATACAGGAATATAAACCAAGAAAGACATACTGTAGGGATATGTTTTGTTTAATTTTTTAAATGAGATAGAATACAATTACACTCTCCCTAGTGGATCCAGTTCGATGATAGGCTACTAAAATTATGATGAAACTGTGTTTATTTTTAAACTTAAAAAATAAAAGAATGTTGGCATTTAAAGCATTTTCAGCATGTACAAAACAGTGCATACATTTAGTAACCTCTTTCCTCATAGAAATGTTGCCAAATTACCAACCTTCATACAAATATAACTTTCTAGAAGTACCATTTATTAGATTGGAGGTTGTGGGTTAAATCTTCATATGGCTAGCCTTTTTACTAATAAATTATATAAATAGCTATGCTTTGTGCTTTGATTTTTTTTCTCATTGACTACAATAATCTGACATCCAAGTTTATTAGAATATAAAATTACTTGAAGAAACGAGTTCTCTAGCTTGTTTTGAAACTGAACTGATTCTCCTAGGAAATCAGCACATCAAGAATAATTCACTCTAATGAAGACTTCTTTCATAACTCAGTCAATAATCACTAGATATTTCATTTAAGAATTATCTAGGAATAATCTATGGCTTTGACTTTTCCAGAAGTTTTTCCTGTGATATGAAATCTATGAAATGTAGTTCTTTAGTATCTCCCCAGAACTTGATTTCGATTATGGTCACTAGCAGTACCTATGGGACATGGGCAAGATTAACTGGGATGATGGTCTATGAGCTATTTTTTGTTTGAAATCAAAACATTTGTTTAAGGATAAAATAAACTGTAAAATAGCCAAGGATATATTTTAAATCCTTGACCTTTGTTTCAGGTAAGATTATCTCCAGCTAAAATGTCAACCAAGAATTCTACAGATCTAGTTGAATATGTTGACAAGTAAGTCTATAAAATTACTCCTTTTATCTATTTACTGCATTTAATGATTCACTCAGAGATTGAAGTGCCTAACTAAGACCTTTAAGGTCATCTAAATTTGTTCTCTGCTAAATTCATCTCAGAAAGATGAATCTCTACCCTATTCCATTCTGATTGGAAGAGCAAGCAGATTTTACTCTCTTCTCTTTAAATAACTTTCATAGATACCTATAAATTTATTTGTAAAATAATACAGCACAGGCAGTATATTACATGTGATAATTTCAGATATAGCTAACCATGAATTTCAAAGTAGCCAAGTAGATCTGTTAACATTTCATGACAAAACTCAGGAAAATTTGAAATATTAAAGTAATCATCATAAAGATTTTCTTTTTTCTATTTACAGTACCACACTTAGAGCTCAACCAGGGTGAGTATACAGAAGGGGAACAACTCTGGACACACAAAAATATGATGACATATTATTAATACATGCATATTTCCAGAAGTCCCTAGAATCATAGTTGGTAAGGTGGGATTTCAGAAGCAATGTGTACTTATTTGGATTGTCTTTTATTCAGCACATCAAAGGAGCATAATTTGGTCTGATGTTCTCATTAATATTTTCAGAACATTTCAGACTTGGACTCTGCCCATTCACTAATTTGCTGTGTGACCTCAATCAGTCTCATAATGTCTCTAGGTTTTCATTGTTTTCATGTAAAGATGAAAGGGTTGGACTAGGGCTCCAGGGCTCACTACAGTTTTTTTAAAAAAATCTGATTCTAAAACATATGTAATAATCACAAAAGAGGATCAAATAAATAAAATGAGTCAATGAAGAAACAATCTATATATTATACTTCCATTTATTTAAAAATGAACAATGAAGATGATAAAATTCTAAATTCACTGATTTTTATTTTGATATTTCCACAATTAAGAATTTCCCTATTCTTTTGCCAGTTAAATTTAATTCATTCCAAATATTCCAACCACAATACTTTTCCCTCTTTTCATGCTCCCCTTAACTTACACTTATGTAACTATGAATTTATAATTTAAACAACATGGAACCAAACATGGGAAAATGAATTTTGTAATGTTAAAAAAAATTACACTTGGATAAATGAATTTTTTCTGCATTATGAACAATGAATATGATACAAACAAAAATAATTATCAATGGACATATTAGCTCACCTTACTGCCCAAAGAGATTCCATGTGACAAATGGAAATTAGAAATCATTCTTCTTATTTATCAAATTCCAGTGTGAACCCAAGAGGATTTGTTTAGTGCACACTGGTGACCTACATTCCAAGAGATGAGAGAAAAAATTCCTGGAGGATGGTAATAAATTTCAGAAAGCCAAGATTTTTTTTTATTTGACATCTTGGGTTTCAGAGAAACTAAAATTAAGACAAAGAGAAGAAATAGTCTATGATCATAAATAAGAGTGTGATGAGGATTATCTGACCACGACACTAATTTCTACCTTGATCTTTCTTGTATCTTTCTCTTGCTAAATCACATGTCTAGAACTTTCCCTTTACCACCTGAGATTGTCAGTTCTCTTCTGGTCTCTCCCCTGGAACTCAGACTAGGCTGCAACTCCCTAAAGGCAGGGACTCTCTAACCTTGTGCCCGTTGATACCGCTACAGTAGACCATCATGGTGCACTGGGTATCAATTCTTGATAAACAGCAGTTGACAGATTTAATGGAGACTAAAGGTAGAACAATTGAATCCTTATGGCTCTGCTTAAAGTGGAAGACTTACAAGTAGCTGACTAACTGGAAGAGCAAAACCATGTCCTGGCATTCAATGATTACTGCAGACATTTTGAATGGACATGTGTAATCCAGTGAACTAAATGAAGAGCAAGTTTTAAATAACTGCACCCTATAAATCAGAGCATTCACTGGGCACAACAAATGTATTGAGAAGTAAACAGAGAACTTAGACAAGTAAAAGGCATTACTGACTCATGCAACTGCCAGAATACATATTGTATTTCTCTGAGGTTCAGCCTTATAAACATATATGGGTACATTTATAGGTGATGCTCAGAACAAATAACAACAATCCCCAAAAGTAAAAATCCAACAACAAAGGAGATAATGCTCATCCTATGAAAAAGCTTGGGCTGGAGATATACACACAAAAAACAGGCAATATAGTTGTGTTTACAGGGCCCTTCTCAGTCTCAGACAGCTGGAGCAACCCTACATATTATTAGTAGGCTAAATGTTGGGTCATATCGATAATCTATGGGACATGGGGTGGCAGAATACTTGCCACCACTGATAACACAATCATGATAACATTATATTAAAAGCTACAAGTAATTCGGATTTCCACATTTGTTCATCAGTTCCACAATTGTTCATGATGAGCAGGTGTCCACTGACTTTAGGACAGCATATCCAATGCCTATTTAAGCTTAATTGAGCAGAAAAGCACCAAAACCCTTTGTTGTTGTTGTTGTTCTTTTTCTTCTGCTGGTGGAAAGAGCACTAATGGAAACCAGCACACCTCAAGTCTGCTTTTGAATCTGCCTCCCATCAGCTATGTGAACTTGAGAAAAAGAACATTTCTTCTCTGGCAATCTCTGTCTCCTCTATGAAGCGGGAGGGAATTTCAAGTGATCAATGATGAACACTTACTACTTCTCACCTCTGCCTTCAACTCTCATTAACATTCTTTTTTTTTTTTTTTTTTTGGTACTGGGGATTGAACTCAGGGGCCCTCGACCACTGAGCCACATCCCCAGCCCTATTTTGTGTTTTATGTAGAGACAGGGTCTCACTGAGTTGCTTAGCACCTCGCCATTGCTGAGGCTGGCTTTGAACTCACGATTCTCCTGTCTCAGCCTCCCTAAGTGCTGGGATTACAGGCTTGAGCCACCGCGCCCGGCTTCATCAACATTCTTCTGTGTAGTAAAGTAGGTTGGTTACACTTTTAAAACAATTTAATTTTGAACGGAATATAAATCCTGCTCGTAAATCTCCTATTTTTCTTTAATTGATTGACCCTCTTGGGGTTGGGGGAGGCGTTTCTCACTGTGGAATCAAATACATTCTAAGGTTGCATCTAATCCTAAGATTCACTGGTCTTCAAAAACTGGTTATTGTCATAACCAGTGCTTAACAAATGCTCATTAAGCACCTATTATACTGAGGGAGGCACTTGGAGAGTCACCAGTGAACAAATTAGACAAAGATCCCTGCCTGGTGGAGCTTGCCTTCTAGAAAGAGGAAGTAACATGTACTGCTGGGTAGCCTGGTCAGGGTAGGCCTCACTGAGACACTGGCATTTGAGCCAAGACCAGGACATAAAGGATTGGACCATGTGCACATCTTGAGGAAGAGCCAAGTTTTTAAGGGAGGAATCAAAAGAGAGCAAGGAAGACAGGAACAAAAAGGATGAAAGTACAAACTTAAACCATGAGTCTGGAATTTTATTTGGAAGTCTCTGGATAGAAAAACTCCTGAGTCTCTGCTGCCTCTGACGAAAGTTCTAAATTTCCCTTACAAAAATGACTTAAAAATGAAGTAATTTGTCCAGGCTCAGTAAAATCAGTAATTCTCTCAGAAGTACATTTTGAGAATATGAGGGTCTGGCTGACAGTTGAAGAATAGCATTTAAAATTTGGATAGATAAAACTTTCAGTAAGTCAAAGGGTCAAAATAATAAATGACTAATAATTTCTCCTTGCAAGTAGAATGTAACATGCGGGGTATAAAACGATTTGTTTTTAAGGTTTTCTTAGCACCATGTAAGCCATTTTATTATGCCGTGGTGCACTGTTTTTGTTACTAAGTGATAAAGACAGATATTTCACATCACAGTATTTAAGAAAAGAAGACAAAATGCTACTGTTGAGCTTTTCATGCAGGTCCTGTCAGGATGGATAGGGCTGCCATCAGCCACAGCGCAGTCTTTTATTCTCTTTTTCATCTTCTCACTGACCTCTATTCATGAGGGCAAGACTTGGCTATGATCGGGCAGAGCCCTAAGAATCCCAAATCCGTCAGGGCAAAGGCTGCCCAGGTGATAGAGCCTCCAGCTCAGGAGGCCCTCGATGACCATCACATCTAAAGGCTGCTGATCTAGTGAAAGACCCTGCTGAGGGTCCATCTGCAGCTGGTCTTAGTTCTCAAGAGGGAGCCCCTCCAACGCCACCTCAGAGAGAAGACGTGAGCCAAGCAGAGGAAGGTGCCCAGGGTGAAAAATGACATGATGTTGAAGCAAGTTGAGTACTAAGAAGGAGAGGAATAAACACACCTTACCTCTCAGAGAAAAAAAGGAAATATAACAAAAAGAGCCATTAATTGCCCTCAGCAAAGCTTCTGTGATGTAGGAGAAAGAGGAGAGGCATGTTACAATGTTTCCCAGATGAGTTACTGATAACTCCAAACCTCAGTTCCCTTCTAAGTTAAGAAAAATTTTACTTAATGTCACAGGATAGTTTTGGAAAATAAATGAAATAATAAATATTTTTTAAAATTTTTTGGCAGGGTACTAGGGATTGAACCGAGGGGCACTCAACCACTGAGCCACATCCTCAGCCCTATTTTGTATTTTATTTAGAGACAGCGTCTCACTGAGTTGCTTGGCGCCTTGCCTTTGCTGAGGCTGGCTTTGAACTTGCGATCCTCCTGCTTCAGCCTCCTGAGCAGCTGGGATTATAGGTGTGCGCCATCATGCCCAGCTGAAATAATATTTTTGAAAGTGATATGTTGGTTATAAGTACTATATGGATAGTGTTATAATAAATACCTTACATTTCTTCTGGGCTAGGACCTCCCACACCTTAAGTAACTTAGTATCTGTATTAATTTACCAGGGCTACCACAATACAATAGATTTTTTTTGTCTCACAACTCTGGAGGTTAATAGTCTCAAAACTCAAGGTGTCAGTAGGATTTGTTTCCTTCTGAGAGCTCTGGGAAAGAATCAATTTTGTCTTCCTCTTAGCTTCTGGTGACTGCAGGCAGTCCTTGGCTTACAAATGCATCTCCCCAATCTCTGCCTCCATCTCTTCGTTCTCCCTGTGTCTGTCCTCACATGGCCATTTTCAGATAGGTACACCAGTCCTGTTGGATTAGGGACCCACTGTACTCCACTGTGACTCCATCTTAATTAATTACACCTGCAATGACCCTGCTTCAAATAGGGTCACATTCTGAGATACTGGACATTAAGACTTCAATATATCTGTTTGAGAGACAAATGCAGCTCACATTGCTATCAAATAATTACAAGAACACAGGTGTAAAACATTGTAGACATTCCAAAGCACTTGAGGTGCATTATTTAAATAGATCCCTTCAGCCAGCTGGGTAGGGCAGAAGTCATTCTCTCCACAAGACAGAGTAGGAGGCCTCTTCTGGGTAACCTCCCTAAGGATAAAGGCAGAGACAGAAATTACACCCAGGCCTTCTGACTCCACCCACAGTATTCTCTACCCTGGAGATACACATGGAAACACACACCTCCCAGAAAACAAGTAATGTAATACAGGAAAGTGTCTCCAGGGGACTACCAAACACTACAGGGCTCCAAACATCACCATAACAATTGCAGCTGCAGCATACGCGTGTTTTACCTGTTCACGTGGCTCAGAAGTCTGCTCTGCCCACATTCACACAGGGCCCACCTCAATGCCTCCACAAGAAAGCAAACCAGTCATACTCAGTGCATCACTAATATTTCAATTTTATTGAACCTTTACTCCATGTGAGGGGTTTGCCTCACAGAGTTAGTAACTTTTCACTGGAAAGGTTCACACCAGTTTCTGTCTCTTTCTCTAGTCTCTTCTTGGCTGTGCCATTGTTTAGAAGCATCTGTTTTCCAGCCGCCATTCCCCCCACCCCTGTCCTTGTGCAGCCTCCATGCTGGCTCAACACCACTGGCCTGGGGTTTCTTTCTGGACTATACCCTCTAAACTTGAATTGCTTCCCTTACCCACAAGAGTATTCAGCCTTATTCAATCTCAGCAGCAGAGGCTTCTACAGCTACATAAATCTATCTGCCAGCTTTATAAGTGGAGAAACTATAGAAAATATTTTTTTTCTTTTTCATCATTCCCCATATACCCAGATTATTTTTGTGAGGCATCAAAATATTCTCTAAAATTTCACTTTACATTTTTGGTAGGATTCTATGTATTCAAAATGTAACTAGTCATAAAATGGGTCTCATAAAAATGTAGAGAATGTTCTTGTTATGCCCTTTTGTGTTCTAGAAGAGGATTTAAATTTTCAAATTTTTGTCTCTGAGCATTTACAGGTTGCTAAAATGGTTATCAGAAGCTCCTAAGTAAATTTAGTGCTCTCTTCACAAGGACAGAACAGGCAGCAAAGTGAGAGGCTCATGTACTGATGCCTCTGCCAGCTACGGCACAGCTGGTGTAAGTCACACCGAATTGCAGAGAAATAGAACTCAGAGTATGTGGAAAATCTGTTCAGATTCATTTGTCAGCTACACAATCAGTGTTCTATGCAAAGTTCAAAAATCTCTGAAAAGGCCCCCTAGGAGTTCTTTCTCCTGTGGCTAGTTCCTCCATCTGGACTAGTCTGAAATCTCAGGTATTTCTTTCCTTGTACAGTTAAATTTAGATAGAGGTTCCACAAATACAGTATACTGATAGAGCACATAAGTGGCTGGCTTTTTAAATCATGTATTTATAGAATCAAAGTGGCTACACCTTGCTACTAGGGAAAAGCCTTGGGTTATAACCTTTTGGGTAACCTGATGATTTGAATAATAGTATCTTTAGGAATTTCTCTCAGAAGATTAGGAATGTTTATGTGTTTGTTCTTACAGTTGTTGCTCTAGAAAGGGCAACTGAAAATCAATATTCCTTTGCCTTACAGCATTAGAAATTGGAAAAAATGTAAGTCCTACACCTGTCTTGTAGAAATCACATAAGCATAACTAAACAGAGGATCATTTGGTACTTCATTAAGCATTTTTAATAAACATAATAATTATACCCCAATTGACAGAAAATCTGTGGCATGAAAAGAAATTTCAAAAAGAAACCTCTCTATTTAATATAACTTTAAAAAAATAAATTTTAGAAACTAAAGGAAAAGAAATAACTATAATCCAGCATTTGTATATTTCACTTCATGTCTCCATAGTTGCATGCAAATCCATGTGCATGACGGTAGGTGCTGCCCCACTTAGAGGCTTCTTCAATGTGCCAAATAGAAAACTGGCATGTGAGCAAGGTGGCAGCCCTGTGCCACTGATCCCTCTGCTGGCTTAGGTCTGCTTCCTCATTGCTCTTCCTGGATACAAGCTTGGTTACATACAGCACTGCACAAGACAGAGTATGTGGGGCACTATCTACACTGCAGTACAGCAGGATGGCATTGGTTTCACCACCATCTACTATGGACATCTTGCTTGTTATCTCTAAACTGAAAAACAGCAAAACAGGCCCCATTGGCCCTGTTTAAAGATGAAGCAACTGAAACATTGGGTTGGTAAGTGATTGAGCCTGTATTCCATCCTCAGTTTACCCTGCTTTCCAACTGACCAAGCTGCTTCTGAGCATCTACAGAACATAGAGCTCATATTCCATATCACACATCAGCATTTCATTGTGCATCCTGCTTTATTTGATTTGCTGATTCACATGACCAATCCTAAACAAATCAGTGATGTTCTGTCTTCAGAATACATTAGAATTGCCAAGTACTGAGGATACATAACCTTGCTCTCCTGATCCACCCCAACATATATTTTGACAATGTTCCTATCTTCCCCACCCCATAAACTCAAGTTTCTTTATGAAAAACATGGAATTATACTATTCTTTGAAGGATAGAACCATTATATTATGCATGGGCTAGAGTAGATATCAAGTAAATACTTATCAACTGTTGTGTTTTTATTTCAACAGACATTATTACTGATAAGTTACTAGATACAGTGTTTTTAGCTACACATAGCAGACCCCAACAAAAAATTCTTAATTGTAAGAACACACTAATTAGCATATATAACAAAAATTAAGTCTAGGGTTTGGCTAATTTAGGAACTTAACATCATCATCAAGCAGCTGGGTGTTTTCTGTCCTCTGTCCCTGCCATCCCCTTTCCCTCAGAATCACAAAATGCCTTCTGCAGCTCCAGGTATCACACACTGACATGACAACATTTAGCAAAGAAGGGAATTTATATACATAATCAGTGTCTCTTTGCCTCTCAACCCAAAAGAATGGAACCATCAGAATGAGTTTCTCCCCACCACGCATACCCCAAGAACATGAGAGGCAGGAGGATGAATCAAATCAGGTAGAAGTAGGGGCTGGCTATGAGGAAGGGAAACAAGAGTGTACCTCAATGAGAACACAGAAGAGAAAAGTTCTAAATTGGGGTGGGGGTGCAGCATAATTCACAAATATCTGTCTAGGAATGAAGATCAGAGCTCAAAAGCCTTCCCTGGCAAATCCAGCCTGCGTATTGTTTACAGGCCAGAAAGAAGTACGAACTGAATAATGAGCAAATCTGCAGTCCACTGCTAGGTTATATGTCATCATCAGCAGGGCCTGACATTCTTTCCCCTTCTGCCTCTGACTCAGACAACAATCCAGGGTAGCGCTGTCAGCATTGTGAGGTTTAGAGGAATGGATTATATATATATATATAAATGAGGAACCATTTGGTAATTTTCCAAAAGAACATTTTTGAGCCAAATGAGTTGTAGGTAAAATTTGACTAATGAAACCCCTTAGCAAAGCCTTCTTCATTCCTTGGATGTGCAATAATGGGATGGAGGAACCCCACCCAGCTGAGGCTATTTGATATTGCTTATGAAAGTAAACATAAGCCTCGAGCCATTAACTTGTGACTTTATGGAGTCATTTTTTTTTTCATCCAACAACTGAATCTTAAGAGATCCATCAAGTTAGAAAAATCAGTCAGCCAGCCAACAAATATTTATTGATCACCTACCATGTGCCATGCACATAGTTCCCCATCGCAGATGCTGTAGGAAACAAGTTTAAAAAGTGCCTGTGCACAGAGAGGTCTTGTGCTAGTGAAGGAAAACAGAAAATAAACACAAATAAGTAAACACATGCTATGGAGAAGATAAAAGAGGTATTATGGTAGAAAGTGACTGGGGGAAAGGTGTCTGAGAAGGGGGTACTGGAGTTGAAAACTAAACAATGGAAAAGAGGCAGCCACGAGTGACTACAGAGGACAGCAAGCAAAGAAGGAAAAGCAGATGCTGAGTCTCTGAGCTAGGAAACAGCTTGGTGTGCTCGAGGGACAGCAAGTGTGTGTGGCTGAATAAATGATGGAAAGGGAAGCAGGAGATGAAGCTGGAAAGGAGAGCTAGGACTTTATTCTCAAAGAAAGGATAAGCCACAGGAGCATTTCAATTAGGAAAATGCTCTTCTTTACACTTGAGAAAACCACTCCACCCCCTGGTTAGAGGATGCACTCTTCATTAGGAGGCAAAACTAGAAGAGAACGGTGGCCAGGACCAAGAAAGGAAGAACTAAGTTGGAACTTGAAGACATTTCTAGGAACTATTTCTGGTGCTGCCCTTTGAATAGTAAAGAGGTGGGAAATAGTTTCTTTTCTTAACCCTCTAATTCATGGCCAGAACAGATTTCTGGGAACAGGAGGCCTATTAACAAGGCATATAAACAAGCAAGTTTATTACACATATAGTGTAAATCGCATGGGAGAAGAGTCACTATCTCAGAGTAGCTTAGGAGCCTTATTTAAATAATATTTTAACAAAGGGCAATAAATCTTAAAGTGACAAGACAAAAAAGAAAAATTTTCAGGCTTCCAAGGGGAGAAACTATAGGAAAGTATTTTTATTTATTGCAATTATTGTAGTTTTCATGCCTAATTCTACTTGTTTTTTTAATTATAATTTTTTTTAGCTTGCTAATATCTTCCCCCTTAATATTTTCATTAACCTTTAAAATTTTTTACACATTTTAATATTAGAATTTCTGTTTGGTAGGAATAGTTGTAGGAATACTCTTGTTGGCTAGTTGGTTTCCCAAAGGCTATGCACCTTGAATGCCTTATGAACACATTTTGTCCTGGGGATTTCAACCAGACCCTGGTCTCCATGAGGTCTTGTCAGCTCCAGTGAGCCCAGAGGTAGGAGGGTATGGTTGAAAAAAGTCAGACTCCAGAAAACTCTAGTCAAAAAACCTTCCCCATCCTACAAAATAACTTCTGCCACATAATCGATTTGCTCTTCAGGAAGAAACAAGGTTAGGAGCAGCTGCCTTCCCACCCCTGAGGCATTTGCAGGTGGAATTGCATGGAAGCAACTATCAGGACTCAGTTGTTCCTCAAGTTTACTGTTATTGTTACGACTTCAGCTCCTTGCCAACAGAGGCCCTATGCTCTGCCCTATCTTTCTAGAGGGCACCTAGACAAGAGTCTGAAATTTCACACAAGTAGGAACAGTTTGTTCCAAAGCAACAGAGAAACAGCAGTGAGAGCAGACCCACATCATTCCCTCTTCAGTCATCCTCCACAGCCAGGCTGAGTTGTCTCTTGCCTCAGGCCAACATGGGCATCTGGCTCAGGTGGAGACATGGAGGAAAAAGATGCCGAGGGAGAGGCTGGTGAATAGACACCTCTTTCTAGAGCACACTGAGATCATCATCTGTGGAAAGGAAGGTAAAGACCAGAATTGTGCAGAAGACAAAGTTGAGCTGTGACACAATTTCAATGAAGATTTCACCTGAATTCATAAGAAGCTCTGAAGCCGAGATGACCCTTTAAAGTTGTTCTTGGTTAGAGCAAGTGTGCCAGGCCTTTACACCCACACTGACCAACCACTGAAGGCAAGCTGCTCCTGGAAGTGGGCATGACCTTGTCAAGGTGACTGTTGCCTGAGGGAATTTTAACCCTTGAGGTCTGCCAGCAGGCAGCATTCCCAGCAGTTGAGGGGTCCTTCCTCCCTGAAAGTTGGAGTAGGCTGGCACATTAGAGCATCCACTGCACTATCCCACTCATTTCAAAACAGGTGCCACGCAGTCGCAGAGTTTCTTATAGTATTCTCACTTTGTCAAAATCCTTCAAGGTTTTATGGGAAAGGAAGGCTGGGAAGGCTGTAGTCATGCTAATTCTGCATTTTTGTCAAAACTATAGTCAACCCAGGAATTTTCACCCCTGAGGAATTGGGCAATTCAGTTCCTTTCTTTCTGTGCTTTGTCTCACATGAGCTGTCATATTCCTCTGGGGCAGATGTACTCAGCACCCACCCTGGCTCTCACCTCTCTTGCTCACTACAAGCCTCAATTTTCCAAGGAGTCCCCAAAAGCAGAGCTGAGCAGAGTTGTGCTGCAGTCTTACAGGCAGCCTTACCCAGGGCTCTACAGAGGCACCAGGTTTCTGGGCATGGAGGGTGGCAGGACATTCCATAGGACAAAGGTTCACTCCATGAGTCCCACAGAGAACACTCTCCATCATTTCTCACATGCACACTCTCTTCCTCCAATTCTGTCAATCTCACCATCCTGACCCAAGTCTTCAACTACCATTTGTTTTTCAGATAACATCCCAATCTCTATCACTAGACAAACTTCATACTATTCAACAGGCAACTCCATATGGATGACCTACGAATATCTCAAGTTCATTTTCTTCCCCTAAATCTAATTTTTAAAACTTCAGTCTTGATGAAAAGTTAACATTGAGCTAGAGTTGTGGCTCAGTGGTAGAGCATTTGCCTAGCATGTATGAGGAACTGGGTTTGATTCTCAGCACCGCATATAAATAAATGAATAAAACAAAAGTCCATCAATATATATAAAAAGTATTTTTAAAAAAGAAGTTATCATCATTCATTAAGCTCAAGTCAGAAATTTTAGGGGCTGGGGTTGTGGCTCAGTGGTGGAGCACTTGCCTAGCATGTATGAGGCACTGGGTTTGATTCTCAGCACCACATATAAATAAATGCATAAAATAAAGGTTCATCAACATCTAAAAAAAGTTTTTTAAAAAAGAAATTTTAGAATCTCTGCCTTTCCCAAGCCCATTTCCAAACTATTCCAAAAGTTCTAGGTGCTTAAGCTCCCTAACATCTTCCCCCTGTATGTCCAGAATCACCATTTTAGTCTCAGACCCCTCCCCATCATATTTCACACAGAAACTTCCTGTATAAGTTATCTATTGTTGGGTAGGAAAGCATCCTAAAACTCAGTGGCATAAAACAACAAACATTCCTCTCACAGTTTCTTGTCATCCATGTCCTGCGTGGACGTTGGGGACAAGATTCCCTGACTGGTAAAGAACTAGCTAAAGGAAACAGCAAAAACCACAGAACACAGAAAATAGTTTTAAAACGCCGGGGTAGGAGGGACCCAGGTGGTTCTGACTTCTAGCAACTCCACGTGTGCTTTATTTATATCGGGGGACTTCAAAGACCTTCCATCAGAACATTCTTTCCCAAGGTAGGAAGAAGGCAGAGTCTTGCAGTCAACAGGTTGATTGGTATCTTGGCAGGTCACACCCATCTCAGAGGGGCTGAGCAGCTACAGCAGGTCAGCCCATCTCCAGTGCTGTGTGGGGCTCTTGCGTGGTGGTCCACACACAACCCACAGACAGCTCTCTACAATTTCTGTGGATGAGGAGCCCAGCAGTGGCTCAGCATATCTATGAGGTTGCAACAAACATTAAAGCTGGGGCTGCAGTGGTCTGAGGATAGACAGGGCTGCAGGTCTGACTCCTAGGAGGACTTACCGATGTTGGCAGGACACCTCAGCTCCTGCTGGCTGTCTCAGGAGGGCTCAGCTGCTCACCTCATGGACCTCTTAACAGGGCTGCTGTTCACATGGCAGCTAGCTTCCCCCAACATGAGTGAGTGGGCAGTAAGAGGGATTGAGAGAAAGTGCACTCCAGGGACATGATGGTCATAGCATGAGAAGTGAACCGCAAATATTAAAACCCATAAAAGTAGTTGCTGCTTCAAGAAGTTCACCCATGAAGGGAAGGAGTGACGTACTTATGCTGAGAGGGGTTGTCAGGATATTACGTGTGTCTTTGCCCCTACACTTCTAGCCCTGGCCTGTGACATTTTTCCTTTTCTAATTTCCTTTGCTTTTCACTGAACTTCTAATTCTGGTTAATCTTTGTCTTTAAGCTATTATTTCTTCTAGCTATTAGTACACAGCCTTCTCTGCAGCATAGAATTTTCAGGTATTCAGTTTATGTAAGTCCGGAAGCCATCTGACTTGGCTTGTTAGATGAGTGGGTAAAATAGAGCAGGCACATTCCAAGGGTAACTTTGAGGCCAAGGGTGGAGGGGCCC
The DNA here is from genome assembly GCA_004024805.1 of Geosciurus inauris. Lineage (NCBI taxonomy): Eukaryota > Metazoa > Chordata > Mammalia > Rodentia > Sciuridae > Geosciurus > Geosciurus inauris. The sequence goes on from PVHX01020566.1 coordinate 31,335, forward strand.
TCATCTATGTGTATACTGTAGGGTCGACTCCAGAGTCTACTCCTTAGGCTTAAATACAGACTTCACCCTTGTTAACTGGGTAACCTTGAACAAGTTACTAATCCCTCTCAGCTTCAGTTTCATCATCTTTAAAATGGGGTAATATCAAAACATCTTTCATGGAGTTATTATGAAGATCCCATAAATTAACCACTTAAAGCAGTAATCAGAATGTCTGGCTTATATTAAAGACTTGAAGAGATTGGCTATAGAAGCTTATGTGCATGGCAGTATAATGCTCTTATTGCTTGGTGATATTTTCTTCCTACTTTCTGGTTCTCAGCTTCTAAAACTGTACTGACAC
>PVHX01020567.1:0-31670 GCA_004024805.1 Geosciurus inauris
TTTCTTCATGTATTTATTTATTGATTGTATGTCTTCTTCTGAGAAGTTTCTATTCAGCTCCTTAGCCCATTTATTGATTGGGTTATTTGTTTTTTTGGTGTTAAGTTTTTTGAGTTCTTTATATATCCTGGAGATCAGTGCTCTATCTGATGTGCTTGTGGCAAAAATTTGCTCCCAGAGTGTAGGTTCTCTGTTCACCATAAGAGAGAATAAAATTATGGCATTTGTAGGCAAATGGATGGAATTGGAGAACATTATGCTTAGTGAAGTAAGCCAATCCCAAAAAACCAAATGCCGAATGTTCTGATTAGTGGATAAGAATACATAAGGGCGGGTGGGAACGGGAAACATAGGAGAAATGCAGGAACTCTAGACGTGGTTGGGGGAGGTGAGAGGAAGAAAAGGGGAATGGGCATAGTAATGATGGTTATTTGAGATGGTCATTACTACCGTTGGCACATCTATGAAGACTCTAATGGTGTGACTTTATCTGGTTTGCAATCAGAGAAATGGAAAAACTGAGCTCTGGTTATGTACTATGACTTGAAATGCATTTAAATAAAATAACTAAATTAAAAAAATAAATTAATTAATTAAAAAAGCATATGTTCACAAGAAAAAAAAAAGAAAAGAAAAATATGGAACTGAAGATAATTTGTGAATATAATATATATTAACTGAAGATAATTTGTGAAAAAAATATAATATATATAATATATTATATATATATATAATATATATATAATTATATAATATAATATATATAATATAATATATATTAACTGAAGATAATTTGTGAAAAAAAAAAAAAGAAAGACATCAAAAGTTAATTAGGGCCTATGCCAGAATCTATGGAACACAGTTCCAAAAAATAGTCTGGGTCTCAAGGTCTTGCACTCAGACTAAAGAGAAAAATAAACATTGATAAAACAACTTGAATATAAAATTATAAAAACAACTTGAATATAAAATTATATAAAATCTAATTATAATCCTTTCTACATATTTTGCTGGTTTATGACTTTTAAGTTTCAAATTCTGACTATAATTGTATAGTTGCTAATATGTAGTGTTTGACATTATTTCTACTAAGCTAGGAAAAGTTTCGTGGAGGAAAAAGAAAATTATGTTTTAAATGAGATGAAGACTGCTTGGTAAACATAGAAAGAGATTGTTCTGGTTTATTGAAGAAATTGAGAGGGAGAGACTCTATGAAGGGTCAGAAAAGTTTGCCAATAGTCTTGAAAGGAAAAGACAAAAGAAAGTTAGATAGGTGATAGCAAATTGACATACGGTTCTTTATAGGCTTATTGAAGGTTTTTGAAAAGAGAAAACGATTAAAGAGAAATTTTTACTTAGTAGTTTTACATATGCATAGTCTGTTAGTAGTTTTTACATAGGAGAGGAAAACTAGTAGCCAGTGAGGAAGTGGTAACAGTTGGAAACCATTCATGTGGGGGATTTTGACTGTAGGACTTTCAGAATGGAAGGGATCTTTAAAATCTTAAGTAGTTAATGTCAAAAAATTGTTGTAGTTCCTCCTTGAGTAGTACAAAGAATGACAAGCTCAGGCCAGCACAAAACAGAACCACTCTAATAGTGTCCCTTTAATTTTGCCACTCCCTGGCCACTTGCAACCTTCTCTGGACACCCTGTCTAAACTATCTTTTCATCTGTCTCCCACACCCTGCACTCATTAGAATAAACTCCTTAATGTTAAGAAGTTCTTTTTCTCTCCTTTTACAGCTATATTCTCAATGCCATGAATAGTGGTTAATAAATAAATTCTGGATCTAACCATTAGTGTGTTAAAATACAGCCTCTTAATTTGGTATTCAGGGTTAATAAATGAGGATAAAATAACCTTTAACTTGGCAGGGACTTCAGAGGTCATGCTGTGCACTGCTTCTTCACTGTCTGGAGTTTCACTACTTGAGGCTTGCCTTAGCCTTAGGAATGACAATGGTGATTTAGTGCTTTTCTACTCCCGTTTCCTTCTTTTCTCTTATTTTTGGGATACAAAGTGAATAATTTCACTAGTTTCCTAGTGTGACAACATTGATCTGGTCCAATCTCCCACCTAATGCAGAAATGCTTTCTGTGGCATATATTTCCATGTGTCTCATTTAGGAGTAAAGAGTACACTACTGGGGTGTGAATCTGTGTGTGTGTGTTTCACCCAGCAAGTGTTTACTGAATGACTACTACATGCTAAGGTAAAAATATAATGCTAAGAAGATATATTCCCTGCCTCACAGGATTTACAGTCTGGTGAAATTTTACTAGCAGCAGATGAAGCCTAAATTCTTTCTCTGCCTATTCTCAAAACTCTCTAGAAAGAAAAGGCAGAATAAAGAGAAGAAATAAACAACAATGGGAGTTAAACTTCCACTAAAAATCCACCTTTTAGATTGTAGGTCTTTAAAATTCAATCTGATTCCGTTCAATGAACACCTGCTGAGCATCTTTAGCCTTTGGCTAGATTCTAAGGAATGAAAGATGAGATACAGTCCCTACTCACAAAGGGGAAAATGCAAATGTATAAATACTGTTCCGTGTGATAAGTGCATTATGTACAATCATCCCTAGATATTTAGGAGGTATTGGTTCCCAGGACTCCCTATGGATACCAAAATCACAGGATGCTGAAGCACCTTATATCAAATGATGTTGTATGCAAATACAACCTATGCACATCTTCCCATATGCTTGAAATCATCTCCAGATCCCTTATAATGCATAAGACAATGTAAATGCTTTGTAAATAGTTATTATACTGTATTGTCTAAGTAGTAATGGAGGGTGGAGTCTGTTTAGTACAGATGCATTTTTTAAAGTATTTTCAACCCACAGTCGGTTTTTTGGATGTGGAACCCAAAGTTACCAAAGACTGATTATAGCTGTTTTTTGAGTGATCTATTCTTTTAGATAGTCCTAGCTAATATAAAGTTCTTCCTCATACTAACTAAAATCTACCCCTTTTAATTTCTTTGTTAGTTCCAATTTTGTCCCCTGAGCTCTTCATTTATGTATTTATTTATGTATTTATGTATTTATTTATTTATTTATTTATGTTTTGATACTGGGGATTAAACTCAGGGGTACTCAACCACCAAGCCACATCCCCAGCCCTATTTTGTGTTTTATGTACAGACAGGGTCTCACTGAGTTGCTTAGTGCCTCGCCGTTGCTGAGGCTGGCTTTGAACTCACGATTCTCCTGTCTCAGCCTCCCTAAGTGCTGGGATTACAGGCGTGGGCCACCACACTCAGCTTCGTTTATTTATTTAACCCCTAAATATTTATTTATTGCGGAGCTACCAAGTGGCAGACTTTGCCAAGCTCTCCTCATAAACGAACAGGACAGGATCCTTGCCCCTGAAAAGATTAGGATATCATTCGGCAACACCTAAAGAGTTGCTTGACCTTGGTAAGCTTAGTTTCCTCACCTAGAAATCAAGGGTAGTATTAATATCTACTTCCTAAAATTGTTGTGAAGATTAAATGAAAAACACATGCCTTATATTTAATACAGAACCTGGGACAATGCTTTCAACAAACTAGCCATTATTATTCCTGTGGTTTAAAGGAGGATCCAGATAAATAAATTAGAACTTTGCAGAGTTGATATGAATACCCTAATAGACTAACAAACAAAGCTGTGGTAATATTCCAGAGGGGCACCTAATCTTAGCTGGGGAGGCCAGGAAAACATCTTGGAGGCAGAGCGTTCTGAACTCAGCATTGAAGGACTAAACAGTGGGGGTGGGAAGGGCACAAGTAATTCAGGGAAAAGTTGGAGACATAATTTCAGGGTACTTCAGTTGTATGGATTGTCTGTTTTTAGGAAAGCTATACTGTGAATGGCCTGTGATTGTCAAGCTGAGTAACAGGATGTATCATGAAGGTGGCAGTTACAATCTATAGGGCTCTGCATACTTAAACCCTCAGGAAAATCTCTCTGGCAGTAGTCTAGACAAAGGGGGCAAAAGAGAGGTAGGAAAAACTAATGGAATGCTGTTACTGTGTTCCTACTGAAAAAATGTCCTAAATGAGGGCAGTGATGAGCAAAGTGGGGAAATGATTCAATAGAGAATTAAGACTTAGTGACCAATTACATGAAGATACAGGAGGAAAAGAAGGGGGGAGGGATGAAAGATAATTCTTAAATATCTTCCTTGAGAAGTAAATGAAGGGTGCTGACATTAGTTCCTAGGGAGAACGGAAGAGGGATGGGTAAATCCATTGTAGACATGCTGCATTTAAGAAAGGTGAGGCACTTGAATATTATATCAGGAGCTTAGAGCTGGGATAAACCTTCAGATTCAGGATTTGTTAACAGGTGTTAGTTGAAGCCACCATGCATATGGTGTATAAAGGAGGGCCAACGTTACAGAATGAGCTAAAAGATCGTGTTAATTGAAAATGAGTGTCCAGGCATGTTAGCAGAAAATCAAGAAGTAGTATTATCCCAGCAACAAAGAGAGTTTTTTAAAAAGTCAACAACCACAAACTAGGTGTATCAACAGGCATCTGTAATATCAACTATTCAGGAAGCTGAGGCAGGAGGATTACAAGTTCAAGGCCAGCCTGAGTAATGTAGTGAGACCTTGTCTCAAAATAAAAAGGACGAGGATGAAGCTCAGTGGTAGAGTACCCCTGGGTTCAATCGCCAGTACTGAAAGAAAAAACCCAACAATCACAAATGCTGTAAGAGGATAAGAAGACTTGTTCTTTGAGTTGAGCAACTAAGTAGTCATTGGGCAAGAGCTGTTTCAGAGTAGTGAAAGGAACCAGAATCTAGTTTATAAGACATTGTGGAGGGGATGGGAAGTGAGTGAGGAAGATAATGCCTGGAGACTCCCTTTGCAGAAGCTGTGAAGAGTGGAGATAGAGCTGGAGGGCTGGAGGGCAAAGAGCACGTCTGGTTTATTTAAAAATAACAGAAACTTGACCTCCTGTGTTGACAGATAAAAGCCCAGAAAAAAGGAAAACCCGGGAAAAAGGAAAGCTGGAGAAACAGAATGGAGTATACACAAGTAATAAAAGAGGATTCCTGAGAAGGCTGAAGAGATGACAACCAATGGAAGAATGTGTCTTGAACGAGAGAGACTTCTCTTTTGCTAAGTAAAGCTGTGCTGATACACAGACATCTGAAGGGACTTGAAGTAATTGATGATCTCTCTGAAGCCAAGTTATCTTCTGAGAATGATGAGGGGAGTGGTGGTGAGACTGGGAATTTGAAAAGGTCCCATGAAAAGAGATTTGGAAAGTGTGAGAAATTGCCATCTGGGCCCTATGCTTTGTCAATGCCTCATCCTTTTTTTTTTAATATTTAAAAAAAAATTTTTTTAGTTGTAAATGGACACACAATAGCTTTATTTATTTTAATGCAGTGTTGAGGATCAAACCCAGTGCCTCACATTTGCAAGGCAAGTGCTCTACCACTGAGCTACAGCCTCAGCCCCATCAATGCCTCATTCTTAGTAGCAGAGACCCCCCACAGTGACATACATTAAGTGGGTTTTGGACAGCACAGTTTAAGGTGAGACCATTGTATCCTTTCAATTATTTGTTCTCTTGTTTGGAAATCTGTACTTTCACTGATTGAATGAATTTTTTTTTTTAAAGATCCTTTTCTATTAGAAGACTAAGAAAAAACATTTTTTCTAGAAGCCAAGGTCAAAGGAAAATTTGAGTCAGAAATGATTACTGTTCAAAAGAATAAGTCACTTATAAAAATCAAGAAATAATTCAGAAATTGTTGTTACATTTAATTGGAAACCTTCCTAAATATTTTCAATATAGTGATGAACACAAGCAAAAAATAGTTGAAAAATGAAGTCCTGCTTAATGTTTAAAAATGTCCGTTGAATATTGAATGCAAAGGGTGTAGACATCAATTAAGCATACTGTGAGGATCTGCCATTATTTCCAACTCTTAGTTGAAATGAAATTCAAAAGATGGATTTTTTTCCATAACATTATTTATTCTATTTACTTGCCATTCTCTATTTTCCTATACCAGAGGTGATAGTAATGTTAACTTCCTAGCCCCTGAACCCATGTGAGTTTGTTACTCCTGCTCTAGGTACGCTAAATGCTACCATTTGACTAGATTAGCTAAACATTACAACCAACTGTGTTAATCTCAAATAGAACTGCTTTTACTACATTGCTGTTTTGTGTGGAATAATTGGCTTGTATTGAGGGATGCAATAATAGAACATCTCCATAAGACATATTGTTGTGATTATTATAAGTAGGGTAAGCCTTCATTTTGACTTGGGAATAGTCCCAGTTCACACCTGTTTTCCCAGCATAATGTCTTTTTTTTTTTTAATATTTATTTTTTAGTTGTAGGTGGACACAATAGCTTTATTTTATTTTTACGTGGTGCTGAGGATCGAACCCAGTGCCTCCCGCGTGCTAGGCGAGCACGCTGCCACTGCGCCACAACCCCAGCCCCCCAGCATAATGTCTTATAGTCCCCTTTCCACTCTCAAAAAATGTTGCAGTTAATTATGTGGTCAGGATGTTGTTTTTCATTTTACAATGTCCTCTTTGTAATGTGCTTTATGAGAAACTTTGATCCTGTTTGCAGGGATCTATGTTGCTTCTTGCAAGCAATTGGGTTGTTTTCATCATATACACATGGTGACTTATAACCGCTCAGGTTTCTCTTTTTAAGTTGGCGTTAGCTTAGGGCCAAATTTGCCACCTGCCTCAAAACAGGTGTACAGAACTCAATGGTATACATTTTTATTTAATCTCTCTTCTTTGTTTTTCCTTTTCTTCTTCCTTTTTTCTCTTATATTTCTAATTTATATCTTGAATTTTATTTATTTTTGTCAAGTATCTTAAGTTCTCTTTGAAGTAAAGTAGTGAATAAGGAAGCACAAAACAAAAAAACCGTAGCTTCTGGAATTTATCTAATAATCTTGGATGACTAAAGAGTGGCTCTTTTTCAGCTTGACTGTTTCATGTCCCTATTTGGGTTTATTTCTTTGATCCAGAATAACTTTTGAATAGATTATCAGATGTTAACCAAATGGAATACTTTTATAACTGTGCTTTCAAATTGATCTCTGATCAGTCTGCCACCTTAAAATATAGCTAATAACATTTTTCAAACAGTTCTGTCTTCTTTGATTGCAGAGATGGAAAAGGGAAGCAATCCGCCTTGGTGAAAAGAAGCACATAAAATTAATGATCAGATAAACCCTATCTCTGCCACTTAATATGTGACTTTGGAGAAATTATTCACCTTCTCTAAGTATCAGGTCTTTCACCTGTAGTTTAGAGACAATACTACATAATTCTTAGAGCTAATGAGACAACAAACATAAAGCACCTGACATATAGTTAATTCAATGCCCAATAAATTTCCCCCAACATTATTGTTGTTATTGTTACAACTTACAAATCATCAACACTAAGAATTTTGCACTTGGTAAGAATTTTGCCTTTTTTTTTTTGACAAAACAAAAACAACAAAGGTTTTAAAATGAAAATTATTTTTGTCTCTCCCATGGCTAAATTCCTAGACACTGGATAAAGTGTAGTAAACATACATACTTTTAAGTGTATAGTAGAGCTTGCAAGAAAATTAAGAAAACCCCTAAGATTTCCATTCACCCTCAACAAAAATAAATAATAAACACCAAACTGAAATTAGAGAGATTACTAATTAAAGAACTGTGGCTACTTCAAGGGTACATGCTAAGATTAGGAACCTAGAGTCTTAGATACTATACAGCATTCAGAGGTCCAGGAAACCAGATGTCAAGTCTCATACTCATTGTGGGTATTGGACAGATTGTCTAACTGAGATGCTCCCCACAACCACCAAATAAAACTGAGACACTTTAAGAGGCTACAGCCTCAGTAAATGAGTTATGGAAGAAAATCCCTCACAATAACATAGGAAAATAGGAAACCTGTTTGTATCTGTCATCGTGTCAAGGAGAAAACAATCAAAAAAGTATACAGCCTGTTGTTATATGGGTCTGGGGTCGAGGCCAGGACCAAGAAATTAAAATGATCTAAAGTTGATAACACCTCCTGGAACCCAATAAAAATAATGAGAGATCTTTTTTTCAGGTAAGCATCCTTTAACATAGGCCCCTTAGGACTTTCTCAAAGTAAATTTGGCCAAATATGGGCTGGGAATATAGCTCAGTTGGTAGAGTGCTTGCCTCACATGCACAGAGCCCTGGGTTCAAACCCCAGCACTGCCAAAAAAAAAAAGAAAAGAAAAGAAAAAGAAATTCAGGCAAATATAAATTCACTATAAAAAATTAAACAAATACACAAAAATAAGAAAAAACAATCTAACAGATTTAGACTTGTAAGAATTTCAATATTAGCATAATACCATGATATATAAAATAACTAAATATGAAATATTTAAATGAATACAAGGTAGACCTGAAAATATGAGTAAAGAGAAAGGGACTACCATTGCATACCAGGCAGATTTTAAAAGGAACCAGATACAACTTCTAAAAATACAAATATAATCATTTCAATTTAAAAAGCAATACAAAGGCTAACCAGCAGATTGGGCATAGTTAAAGGGAGAATAGAATAATTGGAAGAGAATCTCAGGAGTAGAAAGAGGGAGGAGGTGAGAGAAAGAGGAGGCACTGGGGATTGAAATGAAAATTAAATTTCATGCATGTATGACTATGTCAAAGTGAACCCAACATACTATGTATAATTATAATGCACTAATAAAAGCATAACAAGAAGAAAGAATCTGAAGATACCCAGAATGGATTATACATTTTAAGCAGATGGAAAAGAGGAAAGACAAGTAAAGACATATGAAGGATATGATATAAAAGAGTAAGTGAAAATAGGGAGAAGAAACATTAGAAATAATTTTATACAAACATCTTCCATAAATTATTCAGAATTGAGAAAAATATATCTTCTTGGTTTCAAGAGACCCAGTGAATCCCAAGTGTGATAAATAATTTTAAAAATTCATTCTTTAACACATTGGAATGAAACTGTACTGCCCCAAAAGCAAATAAAATACACTGGTAGGAAGCTGGAGAAAAGATAATCACCCTCAAAGAGGCAATTATTAGAACACCAGCAAAAGAAACCAGAAGGCAGCGAAATAATATCTCCACAGTACTAACAGAAAATAACTTTCAACTTAGAATTGTGTACCCAGCAAAACTATCTTCAAAAAAAGAAGAGAAATAAAGATGCTTTCAGACAATCAAAATTGCTATAATGTTCTAAGCATAAAGTATACCAAAAAACAAAAATAGGTCTCCCTTACATGTTTCCTTTATGTACAGTCAAGAGAATAATTAAAATTTAACAGTCTGTCTCTTTTGAACAGATGAAGGCTCATTATTAAGGGTGATTTTTGTAAGGTCATTGTAAGGTCATTGCTGTACCAGCTAGATAGTTTGGAAGTATCTTTTACAAACCACAACAAAATGGAAAAGAAATTTTTGTTTAGGGGATGCACGTTTCCTACAACAAGGGTTCTGGAATAGGCTTTTTTTTTTTTTTTCTCTCAGTTCTGGGGATTGAACCTAGGGCCTCATGCATGCAAGGCAAGCACTCTTCCACTGACCTATATCCCCTGCCCTAGAATATGCCTTTTTTCTTTTTCTTTTTTTTTTTTTTTTTTTGAGGTGATGGTTTCCTCTTTTAAACATCTCTGTATATATATTGAACCAATAAAAAGTATGACATTAACTTTGTAGAATACTAAGCAAAATTTTTATTTCAACTTAGAGACACTCCACACTGAAATGTCTCAGGAAAATTATCAAATTTGTCCTAATAGATCTATAGGGTAGTTACATTCAACATTTCATTTGAAAAACATAATAGATACTTCATTTGAGATAAGCAGTGGTTTTAGTACTAGCAAAACATTTAGCCATTTGTTCATCTCTCTTAATATATTTAGATAATTCTTTGTGATAGCAGAAACTGTTTAGCTTACTCAGCCAGAACTTAAATTGGGCACTCTCTGAAATTCCCTGCTGGATATCTTTTATCAGAAGATTGTAAAATGTGAAAAAGCATTCAGAAATGTGCCCCCCGTTCTTATTATTGAATTTATATGCATATCTCAGTAGGATAGGAAGATACACAGATAATTTTATATCATTTATATAAAATTAGTCTTTCAACTTTAGTATATGTGATGCCTAAGTGAGCACTACTCTTTCAACTTCAATGTGATGCCTGGAGAAATACTTTATGGTGACAGATTTTACACGGTGCATCTGATCTGTCATGGAACAGGGTTTTTTCCTAGCATCATCAATGAAGACTTAAAGCTTTTGGTGCCCTGATAGAAATAGTAAGAGGTGAGGGAAATTAACAAGCAGAATATTGACAGTCATAGAAAAAAGAAAGATGGATATAGGGCAACTTTATTCAACAAATATAGTGGGTACTCTTTCAAATTCCATACCCTGACCTTGACTGTGGTTATTATTTGGGCTTCTGCGCAAGGTGATAGCAAAAGACAATTACTTTGAGTCTTCTGAATTTAAGATCTGTGATACTCTATATTGTGCTTACAATGAACAATAAACAGAAAATAATATATCATCTCATTTCCTAAAGATATTCTCTATTTGAAAAACAGGCTAGTCTCTGAATAAGGGCCTGGCTCAGAAAGCAGAAAACATCAATGTGGTACCAAACACAATACTCAGAACAGAAGTGCTTAATAAATATTTGTCATTAGGGGCTGGGGTTGTGGATTCGTGTTAGAGCGCTTGCCTAGCATGCATGAGGCACTGGGTTCGATTCTCAGCCCCGCATACAAATAAATAAAATTTTTAAAAAATCCATCAACAACTACAAAAAATTTTAAAAAATATATCTGTCATTAACTGTTACCCTGAACATTTTTTAGATTGCATTTTTGTGCCTTTGCTTTTCCCTCTTAAAGTGATAACTTCTACAGTTTCCTAATTAGCAAGAGTAACACGTTAGAGTTTGAAAAGTACTATAGGGACCCCACAGAACAGAACTAAGTGAAGAACTACGTGTAATTTTTAAAAAGAGAAACTAAAATGTTTGAGAAAAGACTTGCACTATCAAATCTGGATTATGCCTGAACAAAACAGGCTTTCCCTGAAGGATCAATAAGGTCTCAAAACAAAAGAAGCCACAAAACTGCAGAAACTTTGTAGTAGTCATTTGCCCCAGAAATGGTAAAGCTAGTTTGTGCTGGGCACTGTGGAACATGCCTCTACCCCACCAACTCGGTAGGCTGAGGTAAGAGGATTGCAAGTTCCAGGCCAGTCTGGGCTACGTAGTGATATGCTGTCTCAAAATAACAAAAATAAGAAGGATTGGGGATGTAGCTGGGAGGTAGAGCACCCCTGGGTTCAATACCCAGCCCGCCCTGCCCGCAAAAGCCAATTCGTGATTTGGGGCTGAGGAAGAAAATTGAGGTAAACTCTTTTGATTGCTATCCACTCCAGAATTGCTGGTATTTTTTTCTGCTATTTGGAGCATGTCATAAAGGGATTTTCAGTGATTACAGTTTCCTTTAGCATGCCACCGAATGAAAATAATGATGGGTGTGAGGGAAGCCAGCTCCAGGTTTCCATCTATTATGTCCCTGTCACACCATACAAAAAAAAATCTATTTTTAGAACCCCTTTTGGAAACTCTAAAAACCATCAATATCTTTGAAATGGTGAAAACTTTTAACTATGCCTCTCAACCTTTTCCAATTATGTCCAATGGCCCACGTCAAAAATAGTAATCTTTGTATAGTAAAATGGGACAAACATGGGTATTGCTTGCCGAGGAAACAGTGTCCACCCATTTGCCCCAAGGAGAGGGAATCAGTGTGTTGGAACACCTGTGAGCCATTCAGCACAAAGGTTAGGATGTTCTCCTCAAGAATAGCTGTGTTGTTTGGTAAAGAAAGAAGCTCCACGCATCAATGAGTCTCATTTTTGAATCTTCGTCATCAAAGTTTCAGCCAACTGAAAGAAGACTTGCCTCTTGCTGGGAAAGACAGTAAGCCTTTAAAATAATTTTGTCAAGAACTGTGAGTATATGATACTCTTCTCAGCTACACAGAAATTGGCTGACTTTCCCAAGAACAAATCTGAAAGAGTTTAATTGAATTTCAGACATTTTAATTTTATTTTTGTTGTTGTTTCCTAAAAGAAAATAAAAACCCACTCTAAGAACACCCTGGCAGGGGAAAGTCCTCTCATGGCTTTTTTTTATAAACTAGTAAAAATTTTTGATGTTGCTTAAGATTATAGATGAGATTTGAGGAAGGAATAGCCATGTAGATTGTCCAGTGATGGACGAAATGCTTCTACAACTGATGTGATAAAGCTTTATCCGTTAACTTGAATTGATAAAGCTTTAATGATTTCTCTGTAGGTAGAGATTCACAACAGAAAATGCTATCCAGCCGGGCATGGTGGGCACACCCAGCACTTTGGGCAGCTAAGACAGGAGCATTGTGAGTTCAAAGCCAGCCTCAGCAAGGGCGAGGCGCCAAGCAATTCAATGAGAGACCCTGTCTCTAAATAAAACACACAATAGGGCTGGGGATGTAGCTCAGTCATCAAGTACCCCTGAGTTCAATTCCCAGTACCAAAAAAAAAAAAAAAAAAAAAAAAGTATCCTCACAGGTGTTACAGGTAATTGTATCTTGCTATGCCAAAGACCACCTCTCGGGGCTGGGGTTGTGGCTCAATAAGTAGAGCACTTGCCTAGCATGTGTGAGGCCCTGGGTTTGATTCTCAGTACCACATATAAATAAATAAAGGTCCATTGACAACTAAAAAATGTTTAAAAAAAAAGACCACCTCTCAGTATCAACTTCCCAATGAAGACAAAGATGAGCCATCTTGAGGAAATTTCTTGTTTTCTCTGAATAGTTTAGTTATTTTTTTCTCTTTTTTTCAGAATAAAGTTAATTTTTGTATTAAAAAAAGGAAGTCATAAACCTTAGTAAAGATTTTCAGAAAATATTTTTATAGAAATAAAATTCATTTTCAGTGCAATAAAATTAATTGTATGTAAACATTTGGATGCATGCTCTATCTTTTTCTGGAGAAAGAATCTACAGCTTTCATTTAACTCACAAATGAATTCTGTCCCTTTTCCTCCACGGTTCAGACAACTCCCAGTAACCTAATTGTTATCTGCACTCCTTTGGAGTCTACGCTTTTAGTATTGAGTATCCTTTTTAGGTTTATGTCTTGTCTCAGCATTATGAATCTTAAAAATAGAAGAGATGACTTTTATACTAGCTGTACATGGCAAGTATTTATTTGGTGATAGTTTATTTTTAAAAATTCTATTTCAGGACTAAATAATGTACTGACACATTATTGTACTGATATATGTGTTACACCAATTTGTGAAGTACACTAATTTTGCATTTTTTTTATTTTTATTTTTTTTAAATTTAAGTATTTTATTTAAATGCGTTTCAAGTCATAGTACCTAAACAGAGCTCAGTTTTTCCATTTCTCTGGTTGCAAATCAGATAGAGTCACATTATTTGTGTCTTCATACATGCACCAGGGGCAGTAATGACCCTCTCGATCAACCATCATTACTATACCCATTTCCCTTTCTTTCCTCTCACCTCCCCCCTGCTGCATCCAGAGCTCCTGCATTTCTGCTATGTTTCCCGTTCCCATCCCTCTTATGTATCCTCATCCACTAATCAGAGAGAACATTTGACATTTGGTTTTTTGGGATTGGCTTACTTCACTAAGCATAATGTTCTCCAATTCCATCCATTTGCCTGTAAATGCTATAATTTTATTTTCTTTTATTGCTGAATAATATTCCATTGTGTATATGTACCACAGTTTGTTTATCCATTCATCTATTGAAGGGCATCTGGGTTGCTTCCATAGTTTTGCAATTGTGAATTGTGCTGCTATAAACATTGAGGTGACTGCTTTATTGTAATGTGCTTTTTTAAAATCTTTAGGGTATAGGCCAAGGAGTGGGATAGCTGGATCGAATGGTGGCTCCATTCCCAGTTTTTTAAGAAATCTCCAAACTGCTTTCCAGATTGGTTGCACCAATTTGCAATCCCACCAGCAATGTTTGAGTGTACCTTTTTCACCACATCCTCGCCAGCACTTATTGTTGCTGGTATTTTGGATAGCTGCCATTCTGACTGGTGTGAGATGATATCTGAGCGTAGTTTTGATTTGCATTTGTCTAATAGCTAGAGATGATGAACATTTCTTCATATATATATATATATTTTTAATTTTTTTTTAGTTGTAGATGGACACAATATCTTTATTTTATTTATTTTTATGTGGTGCTAAGGATTGAACCCAGAGCCTCACGCATGCGAGGCAAGTGCTCTACCACTGAGCCATAATCACAGCCCTTCATATATATATTTATTGATTGTATATCTTCTTCTGAAAGGTTTCTATTCAGCTCCTTAGCCCATTTATTCCAGATTAGATCCTAAACACACCAAATCTGTTTCTCTTGTGTATACTTAAGCATTATAACTTTATCATATATGTTTCTAATTCCAGAAAAATTAATTTCCCTGAAATTTTTGCCCAGATTTTCCCAAGCATATAGAATTTTTTTCCTTTTAAAAATGTTTTAGTTGTCAATGGATCTTTATTTTATTGATTTATATGCGGTGCTGAGAATCGAACCCAGTGCCCCACACATACCAGGCAAGCTCTCCACCCCTGAGCCACAACCCCAGCCCACCAAGCATATAGAATTTTGATGGGTACATAGTAAATTCTCAATAAATATTTGTTGGCTAAGGTGCATGCAACAATTCAAGGATGATGGGTTGCTGCCTTTATATGGTATAATTGTAAACCAAGGTGCAGAAGACATAATCCTGATTTTACTATTTTTCTATGTCAAAGAGACTTTTTGTGTCTTTCACCAAAGCTAACCATCTGTACAACAAATTATTAATTGCACAGATACTGTGTAGAGCACTTTACATCAATCTTCTCATTTAATGCACACAATAATCCTAATGAAGGAGGTACTTTAATTATCTCCATTTACACATGGGAAAGTGAAACTTCAAGATGGCCATTTAGTATACCAGTATCATACTATCACACCCTTAGTACTGGTGAAACTGGGATTTGCATCCTAGCAATCTAAACCCAGAACCAACATTGTTGGCTCCTTTAATTTAGGGTTGAGGCATGATAGTGGCAAGGAGCTGTATTCCTCTGCTTCTACATTAACTTCAGTAGTGTCAACATTTTCAACTGGCTAGGAAGAACCCTGGGTAGAAAGTGGTTTTATAACTTGCTTTCTTTAAGACTCTGGTGTGTGTGTGTGTGTGCGTGTGTGTGTGTATGCTTAATGTGATTTTCAAGTCTACTGTATCAGATTAATTCTTTAGTACTACCTCATGTTAGTGTACACAGGTGTTAATAAAATGTGGGCAATTATTTGAAGTTGAAGTGTTATATAATGTCATTTTTAATCTTTATCTTTCATTTAAATAGAATACATTTCAGATATATTTCAGCTTTATTATTATTATTATTATTTTTGTACTGGGGATTGGACACAGGAGTACTTGACCACTGAGCCACATCCCCAGCCCTATTTTGTGTTTTATGTAGAGACAGGGTCTCACTGAGTTGCTTAGCACCTCGCCGTTGCGGAGGCTGGCTTTGAACTCACGATTCTCCTGTCTCAGCCTCCCTAAGTGCTGGGATTACAGGCTTGTGCCACCACGCCTGGCTCAGCTTTATTATTAAAGACTTTAAAGGGTCAGTACCAAGTAGCACTGTTTGCAAAGTTAGGATTTTCTAGAGTTAACATCATATTAGTAAGAATATTTCTGGTGGAATAATAAGTATGATAGTGTCACAACAGTAGACTTCCATTTCTTCTCTCCAGGCCTTTATAATAATACTGCATATATTTCTAATATATACATATTATATAATGCATTTTTAGAGATTCATATATTTTAAACACACAATATAGCATTTAAACAATTTTCTACAAAGAGCTTCAAATATAAAAGTAAATGCTCAATAAATGTTAATAATTCTTAGTTGCCTCCCTGACTAAATTAAAATAGCATTTTATTTAAAACAACAAAACATACCCAAAGAAGAGTAAAATTCTGTTACTATTTTAATAAAAAATAACAATGTCTGTTAAGGAGGACTTAAAATATCTCAATTGCCCAGAAAGTCAGAATGTATTACAACAAAGTCTGCATTTGCATCCATTTTTTTTTTTAGGTCCGGATATTGAACCCAAGGGCACTCTACCACTATCCCCTCCTTTTTATTTTGAGACAGAACTTGCTAAATTGCCCAGGCTAGCCTTGAACTTATGATCCTCTTGCCTCAGACTCTGGAGTCACTGGGATTACAGGGTGCCCCACTGTGCCCAGCCATCATGCTCTTTTAATTACATCTCTGGTTCTTTCCTTACCATTGATTTGGCACCTGAAGGATTCCTTCAAAGTAATTATGACTAGATATTTTACAAGGAAGCATACACTCCTACATAGCCCCCAAACCCACTTCAGTGTGAGAAGTTATTTTTTCTCTCCTTTTCTCACAGACTTAGGAGAAGTTGGAGGAAAAGTCACTGAAAATGGCCATTTAGTATACCAGTATCATAAACTAATAGTAATGCTGTTCCCTTTACTCTCAGATATTTCCTTGATGATGTCCAATTATGAAACTGACTATCATGTTAGACTCATGAGATATGAAACGGAGTTGCACATAGATTCACAGACAGTATCTGATGAAAATATGATTTTTTAAAACTAAAGGGATCTAAAATTACACATATATACAATATGTGTTTGGATTGGCACATTAAATTTTATGGGGACATAGTGTTTTGTAGGAATTGATTTAAAAGTAAGAATCTGGCATGCTGATCTGACTAGTATAGTGTCCAAGAAAAGGTTTCACGATATCATTCCTAACAAAAACAGCACTAGTTCTAAGTAATTTTAAGGCAGAGAACATATGGTATTGTTCTTCATATTACCTCATAGCACCCACCCCCCAGCACAATGCTGCACATGGAATAGGAGCTTATTATTTGTTACATAAATCAGCAGGGCCCTGATAGATGCTGCCATTATCTGGTGTGTTTCTTTTTATTTGCTTACTGATTGACTTTATTTGGAATCACACTTTCACAACATTCAACTTTAAAACATCAAAGTCTTCATTATGTTTCCGTAAGATGTGAAACCCAAATATGCATTTTGTCTATTGGCATATATAGGTCAGGCCTCTGTAAAGAGATGTCACTCACCCTCCATCAGAACAAAACAGTTTTAGCAAAGTTAGTATTTTGATGGGTTTAACTGTTGAAGTGCTTTCTGTTCGTTTATTTTTTCCCAATGCCATATGCAAACTTAAGAATTTGAGCATGCTAAATACTCAAATTATAGTGTCAGATACACAGTTATAAATAGGTGCTCAATAAATCTGTGCTTGAAGACAGTGCTAAAACTTAGGTTTATTTTGTTCAATATGACACATCACACTATTTTCCTCTTGGGCTTGTTTTTCCCACTGGTTTCCTTTTCCTATTTGTTATGATTTCCTTACTCTTCTAGAGCCCTGTTAATTTTTTGTTTTCATTTTCATTGGTGAATTATAATTATACATAATGGGGAGATTCATTGTTATATGTACATGCACACAATGTAACCATATAATTTGGCCAATATCATTCCCTAGTATTTCCTCTTTTTCTTCCTCCTCCCTCCCCCTGGTCTCTTCCATGTACTCTACTGATCTCCCTTCAAACTTCATTGAATTCCCCTGATACCTCTTTTCCTTTTTCCTCTTGCTTCCACATATGGGAGAAAACATATGACCCTTCACTTTCTGAGTTTGGTAGAGCTCTGTTAATTTTTGAATTTCTTTTAAAAACAGTGAACTATTGGTTGCATTTACATATTCATGAATAGAGCATGGCTGTTTTTCATCTTCTTTTCTGTTCCAGTTGCTGTGGAAATGAAGAACTTAATATATGTACAGGGCTGCCATGGTTGATCTCACAGGTTGAGCTGTGAGCAACTCTGGGGGTGTTAGTTATACCCACTGCAATGTAAATGAAGGGCACCCCTGTCATAATCTGAGTTCTCCCAGAAACAGACACCAAGACAAGGATTTGAGATTAAGAGTTTATTTGAGAAGTGGAAAAAAACTACAGGGTAGGAAGAGACACCGGGAAGAGAAGATAGTTAATGAAGGATGCATTAGGTCAGCTACTTCATTAAGGGTCTGGAACTCAATATTGTGGGGAAACTGGGAAATAGTTCAAAATACCTGGTTCAAATGATCCTAATCATGAGATGAGAAAGCCATAGGATTTTTATATGACCTCCTGAGGTGAATCATTGAGTAAGAGTTATTAGGGTAGGAAGGGGTCTGCTTATATTTTGACACACTGGTGCATTGACCTTTTGGAAGTATGGGCCAGGGTTTCCATGGTTCAGGGACAGGGATAGGATGAGGAGTGGAAGGAAGGAGGCTTCAGGGAAGAGATTCAGACTAAGCAAGAGTAGAAATTAGGCACAAGGAAAGCCTGGGCACTGCAGAGTTTGCTACACCCCCTTATAATTGTGTAAGTACAACCTTTACAGAAGCAGGTGTTGCTGTGTTTTAATATGTTACTTTGACTCCATATCGTTGATCTATTTTTTTCTTTTTTGGTGGTGCTCTACCACTGTGCTAAATCACCAACCCTTTTTATATATTTATTTTTTTATTTGAGACAGGGTCTCATTAAGATCCTGAGGCTGGCCTTCAATTTTTGATTCTTCTGACTCAGCCTCCTGAGTAACTGGGATTATGGGAATGCATCACCATGTCTGGCTTTGAATTAATTTTTGTATATGGTTTAGGGTAGGGGCCAACTTTATTTTTTTTTGTTTTTTGTACCTTCTAGATAAGTTATTAAACATGGTACTTTTTTATGGTGGCAAGGTTATCTTTATTATCCAAGCATGGTTTGACAAAGGTTGCATTATACAATACTACCTATGTGAACTAAATGTATTAAAAGGTATAGTCTTGAGTTTTGACATTTGCTACGTTAAGTTTTCTATTGACCTCTTTTTTTTCCTCTGTAAAAATCTTAAATATGGGGCTGGGGTTATGGCGCAGTGGTAGCGTGCTCGCCTAGCACACGTGAGGCACTGGGTTCGATCCTCAGCACCACATAAAAATAAAATAAAGATATTCTGTCCACCTACAACTAAAAAATAAAGATTAAAAAAAATCTTAAATATGCTTTCTAAATTAAGTCCTGTTTAATTCTGAGGTATAGCCATAGTTTCTTTACATTACTTTTCTTCAGTATTTCTCCTTCTACCCTCAAATATTTATTAAAAATGTCGTACATGTCCATAATTTCAAAAATCAAGCTGAATAGAAGAGCAGAACCATTATACTCACAATAATTCTCCATGACTACCACTCCTTACTGGGAGCCATGCTTAATATTCTGGCTCCAGTGTTTAATGTTTATTACCTTGGACAGGGCACTTTACTTGTCTGGGCCTTAATTCTCCCTGCTGTAAAACAGGAATAAATTTCACAGGCATGTTTTGAGAATTTGTGGACATAATTCAGGTATCTTAGTATAGAGAATAGCACTTGGTAATGGTTTTATAAATGTTACCTTTTATTATGTCTCTTTCCTGTGTATGCAAGCACATTTTTCACCTTTCACTTTTACACAAATAGAAACACACAATACAAGAAGTTCTTCCACTTGTTTATATATACATTTACCTTGTTCTTTTTAACAATTGCATAGTATTCGGAATTTCTATTAAAGAACCATTTCATAGTGTTCCAATGCTTGTCATTAGTACCTAAGTGAATTGAAAAATGGTGTTTCTTTATGTTGCGTCATTCTCCTGCCAGATTTTTCCAATGCTTGGAAGTTAGCATATATTTGAAATTTATTCACTTTTGCTATAAGCATCTATATGCCTCTGAACTCTGAAGGTTATGCCTTATGAGTACATGAGTTATAAGGTATGTAGAGAAATAACCTATTAAAAGAGTCAGAGCTGGGGCTGGGGTTATGGCGCAGTGGTAGCGTGCTCGCCTAGCACGCGGGAGGCACTGGGTTCGATCCTCAGCACCACGTAAAAATAAAATAAAGCTATTGTGTCCACCTACAACTAAAAAATAAATATTTAAAAAAAAAGAGTCAGAGCTACTTTTGTTTGCAAGTAAGAGAAATCCAAAAGAATGGTGATTAAACAAGATGGAGTATTCCTCTTTCATATCAAAATCTATATATCCTAGGTAAATGGCATCCCTTAGAGCTGTGCAGGGCATAGTTTGTGAGGTTGAAAGAGAGGGTTTCAGCTACAGCTATCATGTCTTCATTCCAGCCAGCAGGAAAGAGGAATGAACAAAGAGGGACAAAAGGGTAGACCAGCTACTGAGTTTTATACATCTATGGTAAAATATACTTAACAAAATGTACTATTTTATCCATTTTTAAGAGTACAGTTAGCTCTGTGGCATAAGTACATTTCCGTTGCTGTGCAACCATCACCAGGATCCACATTCAGAACTTTTTTCATCCTCCCAAACAGACTCCATACCCATTAAATAATAACCTCCCCCATTCTCCCTTCTCCCCAGTTACTGGCAGCCACCATCTACTTTCTGTCTCTGATTTGACTCCTCTCAGTACTTCACATGAATGGAATCATATAGTTATTTATCCTTTTGTGATTGGCTTATTTCACTAGCACAATATCATCAGGGTGCATCTATGTTGTAGCATGTGCCAGATTTCCTTCATTTTAAGGCTAGATAATATTTCATTGTGTGTATATGCTGCATTATGTTTTTTCATTCATTTGTTGATGGACAGTTGGGTTGCTTCCATATTTTTGGTGATTGTCAATAATGCTGTTATGAACAGAGATGTGCAAATATCTGTTTGAGTCCCTGCTTTCAATTCTTTTAGATATTTATCCAAAGGTGGAACTGGTAGATCATATGGTAATTCTATTTTAGTTCTTCAAGGAGCTATACCATCTTATATTCCTGCATGCAATACACAAGGGTTCCGATCTCTCCATATTTTCACCAACACTTGTTATTTTGTTTTGTTTTTGGTTTTGTTTTGAAATATTTTTTAAGTTGTTGGTGGACCTTTATTTTTTTCATTTATTTATATGTGGTGCTGAGAATCAAGCCCAGTGCATCACGCATGCCAGGCAAGTGCTCTACCACTGAACCACAACCCCAGCCCCTGTTTTGTTTTGTTTTTAAATAACAGACATCCTAATGAGTGTGAAGTGGTATCTCATTGTAGTTTTGATTTACATTTCCCTAATGATTAATTATTTGAGCATTTATTAATGTGCCTATTGGTCATTTGTATATCTTCTTTGGATAAATGTCTATTCAACTCCTTTTGTTTTTGTTTAATTGGATTTTATTTTCTTTTGAGTTATAAGAGTTAATTATATGCTCTAGATATTAATCCCTAGTGAGATATGTGATTTGCAATATTTTCTACTACTCCATAGGTTGCTTTTTCAGTCCGTTAATACCTCCTTTAGAAGCTTAGAAGTTTTTTATTTTGATATATTCTGATTTTTTCTTTTTTTCTTGCATTGCCTATGCTTTTTGGTGTCATATACAAGCAATCATGTGCAAATTCATTGTCATGAAGATTTCCCCCTATTTTTGCTTCTAAGAATATTATCACATTTAGGTGTCTGATCCATTTAGATTTGGGGGGGGGGGTACTAGGGATTTAACCAGGGGTGCTCTACCACTGAGCTACATCCCCACCCTTTTTTATTTTTTATTTTGAGACTGGGCCTTGCTAAGTTGCTGAGGCTGGTCTCGAACTTGTGGTCCTCCTGCCTCAACCTCTAGAGTAGCTGGGATTAGAGGCATGCACCAAATTAATGTTTGTATATGGCACAGGGTAAGGGTCCAACTTCATTTTTTTGCTTGTGGATATTCAGTTTTCCTACATGATTCACTGAAAAGATACCAACTATCTTTTATAGAAAGAGTCCTGTAAACTACCATATAGCACTTCTGCTTATATCTCTTTGGCCAGAACTTAGTCACAATGATACACATAACAACAGAAAGATGAGCAAATCAAGTGGTTGGCACAAGCTATTTTAAATTTAAAAAATTTTGAAAATATTTTTCTTCTTTTGATTATTTTAACACTATTATAAAATAGTGCCATACGATTATGTATGTTCAGGTCTCTTAATTCAGAGGGCAGGACAGTTGCATTCTATGCAGGTGATGTATTCTTGAGTAATAGTATAATATTCCAATAGAAATAAATGCAAATATAAATATAAAACAATAAATATAAAACAAATGATGATGGGGGCTGGAATAGTTTTTCGTAGTCTATACATCTTGCACCTGAGTCACCAGTAGTTTTTTTCCCCATTATTCTTGTCCAGATACTTGAGGATTTTTAAAAGTTAAAGATGTATTTGCTGCATCTAAGTATCTCAGCATCATTCCAATATGTTGCAGCATGCCCTCATCTAAACAAACAATACCAGCTATTGTAGAGTTTGGCCTCCTTCAGAGCCAGTTATCACATTTAACTTCTATTCTGAAGTTACTGGCATGGGTGTGAGTTTTAAAGCACCACTTCAGCATATGATAACATTGTTTGAGGTATTAAAACCAATTTTACATTAAAATAATGGTGAAAATTAAGTAGCAAAGTAGTCATCAGACTTTTTCTATTCCGAATTTTGTAGGTGGGATTTGCATACTGCATGAAGATAGGTAGACATTTCTCTTGAGCAATTCGGGTGACAAAAACATGAAAAACACAATTTACTTGTCTACCAGTTCTAAAATCTTGCAATTCTTAATAACAACACAATTCTAAATTTAATGATTTTTAAAAATTAGCATCTAAAATGAAACTTTATTGGTAATTCTGTTGTGGTATTGCTTGTAAGAGCAATGTAGCATATTTACGTTTGTAGGAGAAACCATTTGAAAGAGAAATTGTTTATGAAATTAACCACTCTGAAAGAAATGTTGTATTTTCTTGCTAACTCTAAACTTGAACACTTAATGACTTAAGAGAAGTTTTCTCTGAAAGGAGGTAAACCCTGTGACAGTCTGTAGCATCCTGATGTTAGACAAGGAACAAACTCTACCTCTGGGGGCACAGCCTGTGAATAATTCCTACTGATGAGCAGCAACCAGGGAAAGGAACCAAACTTAATTCCTAGGATTCACCCTCATAGCTTTCCTTCTAGATTCAGAGAAGTTACTGTTTATTCTCCTGTTCAGAGTTAACTCCCACGTCTGAGCCGCTGATCACATCTATTCCATGTCATCAGAGACTGTACTGCATCTATTGTTCTCTCTGTCATACAGTCATTCTGGTCATCAGCCCTTTCCCCCACAGCATGTATTCAGATCTCCCATAACTCCCCATCTCCCTCTACCTAAGAGGTTCCAGCCTCCTTTCTCCTTCCTTTCTTAAAACAGTTACTACAAAATAACAGTATTTTCTTCTGTTCTCCAACATTTCCTCATCCATCTTGTAGTAATCAGACTTCTGCAACCACCACATTCTTGAAACTGCTGTGATAAAAAACATACTAATTTTCTAATTAACAAATCCAATGGTCAGTTTGTAGTCTTTGCCTTCATCAATCTGATTGTTCTTTTTAAATAATTACAAACCCGACAGTTTTATATGTTTTATAAATAGTAGCTCCTATTATCTTATAACAACCATATGAAGTAGGCACTATTATTCTCTCCATTTTGTAGATAAAGAAACAGGCAGAGGGAGAGAGGTGGAGTCACTTGCCCAGGATCACCGTCATCTACTTCTTTATCCCTTTAATGTTTCATTTATTTGGTTGATTGGTTTCTTAGATGTTGGTTGTGGTAGGCAGAATACTGACCACTACCTTCTGCCAAAAATGTTCATGTCCCAATTCCCAGAACCTGTGAATATGTTAAATGACAAAGCAAAGGGGAATTAAGGTTCCTAATTAGCTGATGAGGAGAGTAGCCTGGATTATCTAGGTGAGCTGAATGTAATCACAAGAGTCCTTAGAAGTGGAAGACAGAGGCAGAAGAGTCAGATAAGGTGAAGTGAAGACAGAAACAAGGTCAAGGTGTTGTGATGTGAGCCAGACTCAACCATTGTTGCCAGCTTTCACAATTGAAGACAAGCCCACAAATTGAGGAACATAGGTATCTCTAGATGCCAGGAAAATCAAGGAAATCAGTTTTCCCCTATGCTCTCCAAAAAGGAATGTGTCCTGCTATCATCTGGGCTTTAGAAAAGTAAGATACATTTTAGATTTCTATATCTACAGAAGTATAAGTCAATAGATTTGTGTTGTTTTTAAGCTAACAAAGGTTTTGGTAATGTTTAGAACAGCAATAGGAAACAAGACCTAACCCCATCCTGGCAGCCCTCCTCTGACTCTGGAATAGTTGGTCTACCCCCAGAGCTCTCACCATAGCACCTATTCCCATCATACACATGTCTTCTGGGTAATATTATCCATTCTTAGGGTCATAACCACTATCCATACTCTGACTCTCAAATCTCAAATTCTAACCCATACAAAATCCTGAACTTGGGACATGTGCTATACCCAGTAGCCTCTTAAGATATTCAGCCTTGATACCTAACAGGCAACTCAAACTTTTTGTAAACCCTCCTCCTTGGGTATATACTACCTGTATTTTCAGCTTGGAACATATACAAAATCCAAGCCAGAAACTCAGAAATCATTATTTAAACTTTCCTCTCACTCATTGTCTAAAACCAAATAGGAAATACAATCCTGTTGATTTTTCACCTTTTTTTAAAAAAAATTCTTTGTAGTTGTGTATGGACAGAATGCCTTTATTTTATTTGTTTTATTTTTATGTGGTGCTGAGGATCTAACCCAGTGCCTCACACATGCTAAGCAAGTGCTCTGCCACTGAGCTACAGCCCCAGTCCCGATTTTTCACCTCTTTGATATCTCTCCAAAACATTTTTTTCTCTAACCCAACCACCACTCCTCTGCTTTATTACTTGCCTGGTTCTCCTCACCTCTCTGGACTTTAACAACAGCTTTAACAACTTAACTTTTTGTCCAAACTGGGCCCCAACCCTCACTTGTCCCCAACTCTTTCCCATGTAGCCACCAGAGGTACTTCTCGAAACATAGACCTAATCATGTTAGTTTATTGCTTAAAATTCTTCAGTGTTCACTCATTCCCTTGAGTGCAAAGGGAGAAAAAAATCCACCTGGCCTGGTCCCAACTCTTCGGTGTGGCTTTCTGACAAGTTATGTTGTTTATGCCTTGTGCCTTTGTAATACTATTCTTGCTACCTGCGATACTGTCCTCACCTTTTCTACCTGCATTATCTTAAGCTTTACCTCACCTGTGAGTCCTTCCTTGCTCTTCCCAAGTAGAATTAAACTTGTTCTCCTTTTTTCTCTGTACATTTCCATCAGAGTATCTCTTACTTTTGTATTTCTTTTTCTGTCTACCTTTCCCATTAAGCTTTGAGCTACAAGTAAGAAGCAGGTTTTATTTGCCTCTCTATTCCTAACTTCTAGCATAAAACCTAGTATGCATGAAGCATATATTAATTGTTGAAAACAAAAGAGATGTCTTAAGACTAAATTCAGCAGGAAGCAGAGAGACGAGGGGCTCCCAGAGATCTAGTCACTAATTTGGAAAAATGAACCAGTACTCCTTGTACCTAGTTCAGTATCTAGTATATAGTACATGGTTAAGAAATATGTGCTAAACAAATTTTTGAATATGTAC
Organism: Geosciurus inauris; assembly: GCA_004024805.1. NCBI lineage: Eukaryota > Metazoa > Chordata > Mammalia > Rodentia > Sciuridae > Geosciurus > Geosciurus inauris. Next base: position 25,838 of record PVHX01020567.1, read on the forward strand.
AAAGGGATGAATAAGTAGGGGATTCCATTGCAAGTGTGGGCAGGGTTCAGTGAGAAGGAAGAGTGGAATTTAGATCCTATTGCCAGAGCAATGTTAAGAGCACAGGCATGGAGGTAGGAACATAGCAGGTTAGAGAAACAAGGAAGAAAGTAGTGGATGGTATAAAGGGGGCATGTAGGTAATGAAGCATATGAACTGAAGATAGGGAGACATGTAAAGAGACAAACCCAGCAGGCAGAGAGGCTCACAGATGGCTTAGTGGTTCAGGTGTGAGCTGATAAAGGTCTTGCTGGGTGGTATGGATTAGAATGGAAAAAAGCTGTGTGAAAGATGAAGGAAGGCTCCTCTAGAGAAGTTAGTGACTACATAAAGAAGAAAAGGGAATGAAGACTGATTCCAAGATCTTAAACCTTAGAGAAATGACCAAATTAAGAAATCCCAGAAAAATAGAGCTGGCTTTGCAATAAAATGCTTGAGAAACTTTTTCTCAGCAGTTTTATAACATTTAAACAGAGTCAGAAGGCATAGTGACCCTTTTAGAAACCAGATTAAGAAGAACAAATTTTCCTACAAACTCTGTAATAGTTGCTCAGTGTAATCTATAAAGATCATCATAGTTTTTAGAATAATCTTTTTCCTAAGTACAAAAATTATAAAAGCATTTAAGGCAAAAGAAAAAAATATTTTCCATAATTTAATCATAAAAGAATAACAACCAAAGTCAAAATTTAGTTATATCCTTTGGATAATCTTCAATGTATTAATATGTATTGCACTATATTATACATAATGTCATTTTTCAATAAGAAATATAAATTTTCACTGTCAGTATTCTTTAGCTTTCCTTCATCACGTTGGAGTAGGCCCCAACTTCCTTAACAAGACTCCTAAAGCTCAAGAAATAAAATCAGAAATCAATAAATGGGATGGATTCAAACTAAAAATCATCTTCTCAGCAAAAGAAACAATGAAGTGAACAGAGAGCCGACATTCTGGGAACAAATTTTTGCCACATGCACATCAGATAGAGCACTAATCTCCGGGATATATAAAGAACTCAAAAAACTTAACACCAAAAAAACAAACAGCCCAATTAATAAATGGGCTATGGAGCTGAACAGACACTTCTCAGAAGAAGATATACAATCCATCAACAAGCATATGAAAAAATGTTCTACATCTCTAGCAATTAGAGAACTGCAAATCAAAACTACTCTAAGATTTCATCTCACCCCAGTCAGAATGGCAGTTACCAAGAATACAAACAACAATAAGTGCTGGCGAGGATGTGGGGGAAAAGGCACGCTCATACGTTGCTGGTGGAACTGCAAATTGGTACAACCAATCTGGAAAGCAGTATGGAGATTCCTTAGAAAATTTGGAATGGAACCACCATTTGACCCAGGTATCCCACTCCTCAGTCTATACCCTAAGGACTTAAAAACAGCGTACTATAGTGATGCAGCCACTTCAATGCTTATAGTAGCTCAATTCACAATAGCTAAACTATAGAACCAACCTAGATGTCCTTCAATAGATGAATGGATAAAGAAACTGTGGTATTTATACACAATGGAATATTACTCAGCAATAAAAGAGAATAAAATTATGGCATTTACAGGTAAAGGGATGGAGTTGGAGAATATGCTAAGTGAAGAAAGCCAACCCCCAAAAACCAAAGGCCAAATGATAAGTGGATGCTGATCCATAATGGGGGAGAAGACATGGGAAGAATGGAGGAACTTTGGTCAAAGGGGAGGAAAAAGGAGGGGACATGGGGACAGTAAAGATAGTAGAATAAGGTGGACATCACAGCCCTAGCTTCATGTATGACTGCATATATGGTGTGATTCTACAAAAAAAAAAAATCCAAAATAAATAAATAAATAAATAAATCTCAATTCTTAAAAAAAAATTGGTTTAAGGGGCTGGGGTTGTGGCTCAGTGGTAGAGTGCTTGCCTAGCACATGGGAGGCACTGTGTTCCATCTTCAGCACTGCATAAATAAATAAACAAATAAATAAAATGTATGTGTTCATATAAAACAAAATTTTTTTTAAAAAGCCTGTTGATTTAAATATTACATGCATAATATTTCCTTGTTTCAAAAATATTCAAAAAGCACAGAATTATATACTATAGGATCTTCCCATTCTAATCCCCCTTAAATTCTACCAATCTTATTCTTCTAAAGGAACCACTCCTAACTGCGTATATAATTTCAAAACATTTTTGGTACATAATTCCATTCACACACATTTTTATATACAAACATTATCTACATATACTTACAACATGATTATAATGGCTACACTGCATTTCATATTCTGAGTGTATCAAAACTTATTTAATAGTGAACTGCTGAACATCTAGGTTGTTTTCATTTTTGTGCTTAAAACATCATCCTTAATTGTGGCTGCATTGGGAAATTTCACATTTTGTTGTTAAATATCTTTGTTCAGTATTTGTTGTTGTGGTAGAGGAGGCTTCTTTTACCCCTAGTTTACTGAGACATTTTTTTCTTTAATTATGTACAGTTGCCAAATTCAAGCAAATACCTTTTTAGTTTCTACTGAGATGATATTTTTCTTTGACCTGGTAGTGTGATAAATCATATTAATATGTTAATAGATGAGCCTCAGTGCATGCCTGGATTAACACTTCTTGGTAAATTAGTATTTTAATAATAAACTATTGAATTTCATTTGTTCAAATTTTATTTAGGATTTTAAATCTATACTCATTTGTTGATATTTTTAACTTGACCAGGAACTGACTTTTAGATGCTTAAAGGATGTGTCATTGCAAATATCAGAGGCTTGAAAATAGACACACACCCGGCAGCCTAGGAATCTGGGATGTCTTCCACATAGCTCTCATAATAAGCAACTGCTTTAGTCCTTCTTAAAAATAGGAAAGAGAATTTCCAGCCCCTCCTGTGCTGAATGATCCTGCCTCTTGCCTGGCCTCTAATTTGGAGGGCAGGACTGGAGAGAGTCTGATCAGCAGGTCAATATGTCCTCCATCCAGTTCCAAAGAACCTAGACTCATTCAGAGCAGGAGCTTGTTGTCTCTTAGCTTTCTTTAAGGTTGGCAGACTGGCAGCCAGTTATCTCAACCACTTTTTGAAGAGAAGCAGGAAATAAACAAATTAAAATTCATTTGGATATCTCGAATCCTGGGTAACTTTTATGTAGAAAACTTAAGCTGATTCTTATTAGCAGTTCAGTTTTAAAAACTAAGTTAACGTAAAGATATATTCATTTTTATAAATTATAATGTGCATGAGATAGTGTTTTGGGGACTGGGAGTACAGTTCAGTGGTAGAGTGTTTGCCTAGCATGCTAGAAGTCCGAGGTTCAATGCCCCGCACTGCTCCTCCAAAGTGGTTTTTTAAGAATAAGTTTTCTTCCCTACCCTCAGGATGGGTAGAGCCTGAGGGGAGTTACTTTGCGAAACTACTAAAAAGGCCCATCCTGCAATTAAGATGAAACATTTCTTAGAGGAGATGTGGTTGGGATAAATTTAGTTCATGACTATTGTTTTGAAGCATTCTGACAGGTATTTTTCCTGTTGGCATCCAGCAAAGTGGTATTTTTTCCACCCCTCAGTGTAATTCCAGCACTCCTTCCTACTGATTCATCAGTCAAATTCAGTTTCTGGTGAGGATTAAATAATCAATATATGTAAAATTCTTGAACTGTTGCCTGGTATATAGTAAGCCCCCAGTAAATGTTAGTTGTTTATCCTTTAATATAGCATTAATTATTATGGCGGTAGGCAGCTTCTAACGTGACTCCCGATGATTCTCTGCTTCCTGGTATTCATGCCCTTGTGAAATCTCCAGTTGTGTGTGAACTGGACCTAGTGACTTAAATCTAATAGAGTATGGCAAAAAGTGATGAGATGTCACTTCTGTTGTTATGATACAATGTTTCTGCCAGACTCTCTATTTACTTCCTAACTTGCATGCTTTGCAAGCTGCCATGATAGAGGGAACCACCTGACATAGATTTAAGTGTGGTTTCTATCAAATAGCTTGAAAAGAACTACATTCTAGCAACAATACCATGAGTGAGGTGAATACTTCCTCAGTCAATCCTGGAAATGACTATAACCCCAGAGGACACTATACCATACGAAAGACCCTGAAGCAGATGACTCACCTAAATTGTGCCCAAATTCTAAGCCACAGAAACTGATATGCTTAAGCAACCAAGTTTGGGGGTAATTTGCTAAGTAACAATAAATAATAACAATGATAGAAATTACTTTAGTATTGAACTATAACGTAGAGTTAGGTCTATAGACTCTGGAGCCAGTAAGCCTGAGTTTGAATCCCAGTCATTTACTAGCTATTTGGCATTATGTGAATTATAAGTGCTCCTTGACTTACAATGGGATCACATCCCAAGAAAGCTATTGTAAGTTGAAAATATAAGTAAAAAACGCACTCAATATACCTAACCTATAGAATATAATAGCTGAGCAACACAGTGTACTGTAGAGTACCTTTCTGCCCTCACGATCACATGGCCATATGGGAGCTGTTCTCTTCCACCGCCCAACATCATGGGGAGTATCATGTAGAATATTACTACACCAGGAAAAGATTTAAACTCAAAATTTGAAGTATGATTTCTATTAAGTATATGTGGCTTTCACACTATCATAAAGTTGAAAAAAATAATTTCAAGTTGTAAGTCAGGGATCATCTGTAGTTTCCTTATCTGTAAGATGAGGATAATAACGGTGAAGAGTAAATCAATTAATGTGTATAAAAGCCTTGCACATGGTAAGCACAATATCTGTTGGATGCTGCTGCTATTTTATGAAGGGGGAACCAGTCCATAGACCTTGTTACTGTAGCCATTAGATTTGGTTTCCTATTAGTCTTTTGCCAACCAAGAACGCTTTCTAGTTTTAGTTTAGTAAGTACATTTGGCCCTGTGTACAAACAGAAAGAATAATGGTTTCTATATTATGAGGAGAAATCAAAAGTACTTTCAAGTAAGGAATCATAAAGAGAATGAATTGATTTAGTTCTCTAAAAGAGAAGTGAAATTCCACATCACCCTGTCCTCCACCCTCAAATACTGCATATTACTTACATGGATTCCAATGGACAGGGGCCTACACCTTTTGTTTATAATCAGTTTTTAAGTAGCAGGTTCAGTGTACATCTACAATTAAATGTCGAGTCAAACAGAAGCCAGAGAGTTCATTGAGTTCTAGTTTTCCAAGAAATCTGGGCAGAGGCAAAATATGAAGAAAAACTTTAGTGGGAAGAAATTTAATCTTGAACTAATTTAAGATCAGTCAAAGGAAAGCTTGAAAACAATGAGGTCATTTGTTGAGGCAAGGATTGGATACCAAATACCGCAAGAGAACAAAATGTATACATCAAATTTGTATAGCACTTTAGAGTTTACCAAATGTTTTCACTCATAGTATTTTATTAGATAACTTGCAACAACTGGGTAAGCTAATTCTGTTGGGTTATCCTTGTTTTGAGATAAGGCAATGCAAGCTCAGAGGGGTTGAGTTAGTTGCTTGGAATTATCAGCCACTAAGTGAAATGAGATTGAAAATTTCTTTCTGTTCTGTGTGATAGGACATTTTGTCTACCCTAACGGTTGGATTAGCTTTATTAGTTTTTGTATCATTCAAGGTAGAATTATTTAGGATCTAACAATCCTGGGTAGGAATATATCCTACAGGAGCTGGGCATGGCAGACACATTGTGAGCATGGATATTGAATTCCAAGTTCCAACTAGGTTTACTTTATTCCAGATAGCAAACCCTGCTTCTCTTAATATTGCTGTTTAGCAA